>JABFPN010002511.1:0-21949 GCA_022817305.1 Leptoteleia sp. ZL-2020 | reverse complement strand
TCCTTTCCCTACACCGGTGTTGAATTGGCCTCTAAACGCGAGCGGCAATGATCCACCGATATTGTACGATGGACTTGTTTTGCCAGTGTCCCGGCGTGTGTTCGTCTTTATTTTCAAGTGTGCGGCTTGGAAATTTATGGCGGATCAACCGGTCTATTATATCGGGGCTTGGGTAATGCGCGCGACGAAGATAAATTTGATTACTTCTTGGGGTGATTGAAATTGAGACCGACAAATGTTTTTAGTTAATAATTGTTCGAGCGTGGAAAGTTTACTGTAGGTAATTGTGGTTAATGTAGTTTGTTTTAGTACAGACTTTTTTTTTTGGTATTTAAAGAAGTTTATTAGTTGTTGCTGTATAATAATATTGAATAATCAGGCAGTGATTTTGGGTATTTATAGGATTCATTATAATATAATATAGTGTTTTAAAAGCAATGTTAGAAATAAATTTCTTTACCGAGGAACAGAACATGTATGGCCATATATGGTCAATATATGGCAATAATTGATATAATATTCTATCCATATATACATTTAATTATTTCTTTATATGGAAATCAATTATTGCTATATATCGACCATATATGGCCATATATAGATTAGGGAAAAACATATATGTTCATGTATGAATTTTTTATTTCCTTATATGAACTTGTTAAAACATATATGAACCATATATGGACTATATGTGTTTCATTTTTACTAGGGTTAAGTCACGTACTTCACCTTCTTTGTATCTTGAATCAAGAATTAAAACAACATACGAACAATGTACAAAGATTGTTGGCTGTTAATATACGTGGCCATAACAACCATAGTTATCATTTTCGCTCAAGTAAATTATTACTTTCAGGTATAAAAAAACTTGATATTAAATTTGTAAAACGTACACTTATTAATAATTATTGGAATTTATTGGAAAATATATAAAAATCATGAAAAAGAGGAATATACTATGCATACAAGATAAATTGATTAAAAAGTATATTATTTGCTGCATTTAAAAACAAATACAATCTAAGTATAATAAATCCGTTAGCAAAAGAAAAATTAAATTTTATTAAGAAATTGTTTATGAAGATTATACCCGGGCAAAAATTTATGTATACGACATACGTGTTTGCCATATATATCCCCATGTATGTAACATATATGCGACATATATGTTGATTTTTACATAGTACAACATTTATGGTAAATATATTCCACATGTATGTAAATTTTCATACGGGTATTAACGTCTATACCCATTCTTAAAATAAATACAACGTGAAGTTGCACTTGTTCGATAAAATGCGCGCGCATCCGCGCATTTCTTTTTTTTAACATGAATGTTAAATACAAATTAATTATTCAATTCATAAAAAACGAAGCGGGGTACGCAAGACTTGTTATTTTAGTATATTAAATACAACCATAAGGTTGACACTCCCCCTCCCCCCTCCCAATTTTACTCTCATCTCGACTTAAACGTAATAAATCGTTGGAATCGATAAAAAAAGTCTTGCCGCGAAATGCGGGCGCCGGATGATTTTTATTAGGCGCAAGGTTCCGAGTTCATCCGTGGGAATGAAATCGTTTTGATTAAAGAGGAATCTGCCTCGGCTCGATTGGATTTTTCGCATTCCCGTTTAAATCAATTGAGCGGCAGAATTTTATGTCGAAATTTGTCGCGTGGCGAGCGGGACGCGACGAAATCAGGATTAAAAGCACGTCGGTGGTTTTGCAAATGATTAATAGAAAATCGGGTCAGCTCGGTAATTCCTTGTCCGGATATTATTGGCGCGACTTCCTCTTGATTAAAATCAATCAATAAATCCAATCCCGATGGAAGACAGGCCATTATACGAAGTTCTTGTCATCGGAGCGCGGCTCGGAAGATTTACCGCGACGAACAATAATCGACGCGTGTCCCGTTAATTAAAAATCCCGTCGAATTACTTTAATTGAATTTAAATGATCCGGTACAATGGAGCGCGCGATGGAATTGAAAAAGAAAAATATGGAGACGATGGAAAAAAGAGGAGGAAAAGTGGGGGGGGGATGGGGGGAAGGGAGGAAAAGAAATTATTCGCAGGCGAGATAAGCTAATTGGAAATGACAATTTAAAGTCTTTAAGTCGAATGACAAATTGACCGCTTCTCCGCAGACTCATTACGATGCTTTAGATTAAAATTGCTTGTTATCATTATTGTTATTACGATGATTATTATTGTTATTCTGAAACGTGTTAATATTGTGATAAGGGTGACGGTGAGAAACATGCGAGCTCACGATTAGCGACGTTTCTTTTAACAAATGCACGGGCGTTAAAGTCGATTCTTGTAGAAAGTTGCGGATAACGCAATTAGAGAAATGTATTATTTTTTTCCTCCTTCGACACGTGACTGTACAATTTTATTGCCCCGTCATTCGCATCATCTTGTCCGTATTTTTTTTTTTCATGCTAATTACTCGAGTGTTCAATTTGGTTATTTATAAATTCTGTTTATGATGTGTTTCTGTCATTTTGTTTATGAAATATTCATAATTTGATTTATTAGGAGGATGGAGGTGGGTATGATTTTTTTTGTAAGGGACCTAGATTATTGAAGCGCGCCCTCCGGGTGCTTTGTCTCCGGACTTGTTTACGAGAATGTAAGCTTGGTTATTAATATGAGTATGGAAATATATTTATCAATTTACTTTTCTTTTACGGTATGAAGAAAGGTATCAGTATGATATGTTCGTATTCAAACATATTTGCAGTATATTTATTAGTCTTCCCTTGTGGAAATGAATGCTGAAAAATGCTGAAGAAAACTGAAAAATCCAAATTTTAGTGAAGTTTCAGTTCCCTTATGGAAAAGAACGCTGAAAAACACTGAGAAACTACTAAAATTGGGAATTCTCAACATTTTTCAGTTTCTTTCAGCATTTTTCAATAAATTATTTCCACTAGGGTTATTAAAAAAAACTTTTATGAAAAAAAAATTTATGATGCAGAGTGTTTTATCTCCAACTATGTTTACCAAAATAATTTATCGTCTTCTGTGGCACATTAGTGTAGCAATTATTTATTCTGTTATGCAAATAAATCTCTGAATTATATTAACAAAAGTCATCTTGACAAATAATAGTGTGTCAATTTAAATTTTGAATTTTTGGAGGAATCATGCCTTTCCTTTATTTTTCTTGACACTGTGTAAATTTCATAATCAAATGTTACATAATATTCTGTTTATTCAGTTTTATTTCGTTGGAATTAATAAAATAATTCAACACGCGATTGATTTTAATTAAATTATTACTGAAAATTATGGGACGATATACATTCACTATCTGCGGGTAGTGTATTATGGGATTTCTATTGGGTAATCAATAGCAACAATATTCTATACAGGGTAGATAACGTGTTAAGACTTGATTATTGATATGCTAATTTTGATTCAGATTAATATGATATAATGCACTTAATACTAAGTAGCAAATGAAGTCGTTACAACACTGTTAGTTATTAACATGTGTCTTTCTGTTACTTATTAAATTAGGAAGAATATTAATCATATGGGGAATATTTTATATTTTCCTTTAATTATAATAACAAAATGAAAAAGTATATTTTAATTGAATATAAATTCAATTGTTCTAGTATTACAATGATAAATTTTACCAACCAACTTTTTTGCTAATATTTATCTGCATTCATAAAATACACAAAAAGTTTAAGATAACTGAAGGGTGTGTATTATTCGAAATTTGTGGAACACGATGCTTTCAGAAAGTTTTTATAATTTAAAATTAAATTAAGTTTTATAACAATGTATTTAATTGTGTATTGTTATGTTTCCAATTAAAGTTTTTGGAGCGTGGATATTTTTTTATTTTATTTAATGTAATTATAACTTCTCTGCATAAATAAAATAACGATAGTATAATGGAATATAAAAATAAAAGTAACTTTTCCCTGAATATTATTCAAAGCAATTGTATTGAAATATAGGTCAGCAGAAAATTTCAATAATTCAATGAAGTACTGGTTATGTTTATAATCTGATAGAAATAATAGTAATCCGTTTTATTTTCAGTGAAATCTTCGGGTAAAGCTTAACATTTATATAAAGTTAACGAGGCGTTGAATAAAAATTGACTTGTTGATTTCTTTACGCATTAAGGTACTTGAAATTCAAAATAAATGGATTGTAAAGTGCATTTGTGTTCGTTTCAAATATAAATATGAAATGTGCGTATGTTTTCGCGATCACTTTTATGATTGGCTGATTTAATTTTGGTATCAAATCATGATTTATATATCATTGCATCTTTTTGTTGGTACATTGAGAGAAACTTATTAGCAGTCGTTACTATATTTTGTGATAACTTGTGGATTTATGTGCTTTTATATAATTTATAATATGATGTAGTATTTTAAAGAAATGTTGGAAAAAAAGTCGTTATCGAGGAATAGAACTCGTTACCTCATAGTTACCTGTTTATTTTTTATTACTACTTTATATCGTCAGTTTAAAATATAGTTATTCACACCAGAGTTTGATAAAGGTCAATACTTTTTCTAGCAGCGACGTGGAGTGGTGGTAAAAAGTCTAACTGTTGGCTGTGAGGTAACGAGGTTCAATTCCTTGGTAATTAAATTTTTTTCTTATATTTCTTTAACATGTATTTCATCAATTTTAATATATTTTAATATAAAGAATACTTTAAATGCCCACATATCCCTGAGTTATCATAAAATATATCAGCAGTTACTAATAAATTTCTCTCAAAATAGTTATATCATCTTACCTGAAATTGAGCAATCGATGTATTGACTAAAAGCACACGCTAAACGTCGTAACCGTTTCCGTTGACTTGCCGAGTATTCGTCATCTTTGCAAACCCAACGATTGAACTTTGTCCTTTCAAAAACTTTGACGTTAAAGTAAGGGGGGATTGTAAAGTTGTTTATTCTGATTTAATTTCTTAACACTAATTTGTACTCGTGGAATATTCGCTCGTATCTTAATTTATTTTCTCACATCTTTGCCACTTTTCGATATTTTAGCAAAAATATAACAAATCTCTTTTATTTGGAATAACATTAAATTTCCAGAGAACTTCGAAGACTTTTCAACAATGCACTGAGAGAAAAAATAGTCGTGGTAACTAGCAAGGTTAGTCAATTTGCGATCCAACTGTTCTTTAAAGTTGTGATGACTAGTTTTCCGGTATTTGCAACTAGTTTTTACGGTTAATACAACTATTTTCTAATGAACTGTTATTAGTTAGTTGCAGCAACTATCATGTTTTTTCTCAGTGTGATTTACATTAAATCAAAATCAAAATCTTGAGGATTTTAAGAAAAATTAACATCTGTTACCAAAGACAGTAATTTCAATTACTAAAATGCAAAAAAAAAAATTAATCTTTGTCGTGATTAGACTTGTAACTACGGTGCAAATATTTTAAAGTTTTAGATTTCTTTGGCAGTGGAACGTTTCGGTGAGTGCCTCGGAGTTTGCCGGGCAATATAGCACTCGCGAGATCTTGCGCGCTAAAGCTTTAAACATACCGCAAAACACCGCGGTGAAAGTTTGACGAAACGTTACGGTCCAAAGTTTTCGAAGCTCCGAAATATGTTTGGACGTTGCCGTACGGTTTTCTTGTTACAACTAGTCTCAGTGACAAGTAGATTCATTTATTCGGTAGCACCGTTGCAGTTGCAATTTATTTTATTTTAGCTTTTAAGATTGGAAAGTGTCCAAAGATGTTAGTAAATTCTCTATGACTTCTATGGTTATACCTAATATCAATTTTATGTCATAAAACATTTTTTTATGGTATAAAAAGTTCAGGCAGTAAACTGCTTTTTAATCCAATTATTTTATTCTATTTTTTTTTTTTTTTTATAATATTGAATCGCAAAAGTATAATATAATTACTTTCGTAAATTACTTGTTTTTAGTTACTTCAAACTTTCCAACTTGTGGCAATTAACCTTTATCGTGGACATTAACGAATCAGTAAACAAAACATCGGACCGTCAAATCACGATGCATCTTTAATCGTAGTAATCTAAAATTACTTTTGCACTTAGCCACGTTCAATTTTTAACACAATGTTCGCAAGACTGTCACTCGCCCGATTATTTAACCAAACTGTTTTCCCTGCAATTTTAGATAAGGTTTTTGAACTCTCAACTGTTGCGGATATTGATTTCTTTCGATACATCGCTCGTTCTTTATATATTCTCCCATCGTATGGTTCGTAGTCTTCTGTTTACTTAAAACTGTTGGCCCAGTCCTGGAGTGGACAAAATTACTGTTTTTAACTGTGTTTCAGACATATATATCCATCTTTCAGTAAAAATTACAGTTTTTTAAAAGGAAAATAATCTGTTTCACTTATAAATGTAACATTAAAAACTAGTTTCTTTGTTTTTAAAAAACAGTAATTTTTACTAAATGATAGATATACATCTGAAACACAGTTAAAAACAGTAATTTTTTCTGTCATATTTTTCTTAATGTGTTGATTCAGTACATATTTTGTCGTAAATAATTGTCGAACTTTTATAGATGGTTAATAATTGTATATCAGTGTTGTTCCTACTTTTTCCTGATTATCAGCACTGGCATAGTGCTGATTTTTCTACATGGGTCCTTTCCCTTCTGGATTATATCTTAATCTTTTTATTTACTCACTTGGTTAACCATGTCTCTATTTCTAATCGAAAACTTATCTGACCTAAAACAAGTTGCGCTGGAACGGTCTTGTTCTTACAATTGACCTCAGGGTCTAATTTGTCAAGGTCTAATTTATCATTCATAAAAATTACTCGCTTTTCTTACATAAGCTGTTTCTGCAATAAACAAGTTATTTCCTTGTCTAAATATTAAGGCTTATCGAGGAATGTATTTCTTAGTTGAGAAAAATATAACCATATATGGTTGATATATGGTATTAATTGATTTCAGTATAAGGAAATTATTGAAACCAAGATATAAGTAGAATATTACATAATTTATTGTCATATATCAACCATGTATAATCATATATGGCTATGTATGAATTTTTTATATTTTATGTAAATTTTTAAAATATATATGGACCATGTATATGTTTCATTTTTACTAGGGAAAGATGACCAAATATCGTTAAGATATATCGTCAAGATATTAGATCATCTTTTCCTAGAAAAATTCTGAAAATATATAATACTTCCTCAAAGGACTATATATATATATATATGTAACATTTGTTATGCCTGTTTGTCAAGACAAAAACATTAGTCACCCGAAACGTACTAATATTTTACGTGATTTTTTATATTCATTTTGATTGATTTCAAATAACCGCAATAATAGTTGAACTGATTTATTTTCAAAGCCACAAGTTTGCTCATATACTGCCTTCACCTTGGATTCTAATTTATGATACTTTTTCTGTAAGCGATACTTCTGAATGAAATGGAATGGTTGAATTTTCTTATATTCAGAATTCATGTGAATTGATGTAACCATGTGGCCTAATTAATATTTGACAGGTGTGTCAGGGAGTCATGATCAAAGTTACGTTGGGAGTTTGACGTCCCTAAGTTATATTTGTACATGTCAATTGTTGAACGTCAGAGTAGAAAGACCTTCTATAATAATTCTTGGAATCATTATATCTAACGTAAATAAGAAAAAAAGTGTTCAGTAAAGTACAAAAGAAAAATTATGGTAATTATGGCAACAGTAATGAAAGAAAAAAAGGAAATAATTATTGATTTATTTAAGATAAATGTTTGCTGCATTGATTGCAATTTAACCGTATGAAACAGGATTACGATTGTAATAATTTACCTAGATAATATGTTAGATTATGCATTAGAAAGTAAAGTGTTCGTACGTGGAAGTTATATAAATTCCCTTGAAATTAAATTGTTTATTTATTGCACCCGCGAGGCAGCTGAATAAATGTAACTTCGGACATGTTTATTTTACGACGTTTATTTATTAATATCTAATTATACTTGTTTCGTAAGTAAATTAAAAAAAAAGTTGATCAGTTCAAGTAAATTGCATTGAAGTGTACGTGGAATTGCGAAAATGTTTGGAATTTGATAAATTGTTTAGGTAATTTAGCTGTTCTTTTGTAATATTTGATAAAGTTATTTTCTTTCTACTTATGATTTCTACAACGGATGTTAAGTTTGATATATATATATATTAACGGTCAGATTCAATTATTTTTTCAGATTTGAAGAGATTTGAATGTGTAACATCAGGTGTGAAAAATTAATTGAATCGGACAATGTTTTTTTTATATCTGTCTGGGTAAACCTTGGTCCGTTTTGTTTCCAATTTTACATGGTCAAATCTGATCATGCACTATTTCATAAAAAACTCTGCGATTTAATAAAAACTTTTTTCAAAAAAGAAGAAAAATAAATAAATAAAAGAAAATAACGTTAACGTATGATTTGTTTTTCTCAAAAATAATCTTTGGAGTAAATATCTAATTGCGATTCTCACAAGATGATATCAGGTTTACGAGCACCTATCTTTTTATATCTTTCACCAAGCTCTTCTGCAAATATCAAGTCTTTTCACCAATTATCACAATTTAATTCTCCTTAAGATGAAATTCTGATTTAACTCTTCTCAGAAAGCTACCTGTTGGAAATTGATTTGAACCCAACCACCAAACACTTGATGAAACCATTTCCAATAGATAGCTTTCTGCTAATAATTACAATACATAAATAACTACCAACTTAACAAATTCTAAACTCATTAAACTGTTGACGTACGTTGCATTTTTCTGAAATTAATGTTTACTTTACAACACATCTAAAAATACGTATTAATAAGGAGGTTATGTTCAGTCTGAGTTGGCCATCCATTGACATCTCACCTTAAAATAAAATTCACAATTAAAATAAATTGTTTACTTTGCGATACAATGATAAGGAAGCGGCGTAGAAAGGTGAGGCAAAAATAATGAAAAAGCCCACGCGCTATTGACTGTTGCAGAATTGCGCGGCTGATGAGCAGCGTCGTATCGGCGAGGGCGTCGTTATAATTGGCAGCGGCAAAGGGGTCAGCGATGGAGGACGAGTTGCGATGCCCGATGTGCAAGGAGCTGTTCGCGGAGCCGGTCTTGCTGCCGTGCTGGCACGCGCTCTGCCTCGCCTGCGCGGTCAACCACCAGGCCCAGGCCCCGCCCGACTGTCCCCCGGACTCCGCCGCGGACTCGTCGACGGCGCCGGGCTCCGACCAGGAGGCCGACAAGCTGTCCATCCTCTCGGAAACGGACTCCGGGGTCGTCTGCAGCAGCACCTCCACCGGCTCCCGGCCCGGAAGCTACGTCGGCACCCCAGGAAACGGCGGCTTCCCGCCCTCCGGCGCCACCTACTGCCTGTCCTGCCCGGTCTGCCACAAGACCGTCTTCTTCGACGAGGGCGGCGCCCACAATCTGCCCAAGTACCGGGCCATGCGCCACATCATCGAGAAGTACTTGGAGTCGAAGAACGTCAAGCTCATGTGCCAGATGTGCGAGAAGGACCCGAAGGAAGCCACCGTCGCCTGCGAACAATGCGAGGTAATTGGTACTGTTGTTCTTGAGATAAGACGATAAAAGCTATTGCGATAAGAGAGAGGGAGGTCGGGTAAATGTCGTCCGTTCTCGTTCACCTGATTGAGGGTAAGATGCGGCGAAATTCCTGTAGTATTGCCGGCATTTTTACAGAGATTAATATTGGAATTTTATTGTACCACTTTTTAAGTGTGGTATTGTTAATGTCACGGAGAAAAATGTAATAGTAAAATTGAAAACAATTTATATCGGTTTGAGGATATCTTTGAGGAGTGAAATATTTTACTATTAAAGGTAGTATAAGGATGATAATTATCGAAGCAATTTGTAGTACTTTTGTACTGATATTTACTACGTGACTTTTAAGTTTTACTATTATTAACGGTAGGAATAATTACATTTCCAATATATCCTCAAATTGATACAGAGAATAGTAATTTGTGATATATCTTTTTTCTCAAAGTATATGAGGAAAATTAACCCTTTCAATTCCACATTATAAATTAGGTGAATAACATGAAGGGTTGATAAATACCTATGTCTATTATTATAATCTTTTTTTTTTATACAATTTAACAATCTTCATCCAGAACAAAGTTGGAACCAAAATTATTATACCTATACCTATTATCTTGTACTCTTTCAAATGTCTATTTATTAAAATACCACAACAAAATATTATACAATATAAACTTCTTTCTGCGTGTTCGTGGTAATTTATAAAATGAAATCAAGAATGACAATTTTTAATTTTTACCGGTCGGTTAAGATTTATATTATTTTTGCACAATTTTTAACGGAAAGTTAATCCAGTCGTTAATTTGCCTTTGTTAAATTTCGTGGTCGTTTACCGTGACGACATCGGCAACATCGTGTAACACTTTACTTTCTCGTGAACTTGAATGAGTTGGCAAAAATTCGGCACTCTTCGGCTCTTCCCGTTATATCAGTTTGCCTTTAAGAAATGTTTTAGCATATTTCATCGAGGCTTGACTTCGTTCCTCTATTCATGCAGAATTTTAAATGCCTCGTCGCGGTAATTTCTGCGACATCTCTGTAACATATTCGATGGAAATAGAATGTTTCTAACAAGGTACACTTTTATTTTACATTATATATCGATAATAATAATAATTGCAATACAAATTATTCCATTTGACCGTTTAATGTCAAACTTCAAGTTAAAATGAACTTTTATTTCATGTTATTATTTATATTGATAACCGTAAAGATGTATATAATTCTCCTGTTATTTATCCCCCCTAATAATTCATTTACCAATAACGATCGAGTAAATGAAACCTACAGTTTTGCAATTTTAATTCAACAAATACGAGCGCGACGCACGTCTTGTTAAATAAACATTAAAAAGCGAAAACATTTAGTGTTGCTAGACGAGGCGTGCCGTTAAAAGTATGTAAAGTCAGTTAAGCGAATTCTCATTTCGTCGAAATAACAAATTCATCGAAAATAAATGCACCCGCGGGGGAGGGGGGGGGAGACTCGTCCATTTCGCCGGGAGTCATTAAAACGAAATTAGCATAAAAATGACCCGACGTTTATTCGAAAAAGCGCCGGTCGTAAATCCGGCAAAATGAAACGCAAAATTCACAATATTTGCCGAAAATGTTGCCTTGGGACAATGGACGCGGCGAATGATTGGCGCTTCCGCAAACATCCGTCCGGCAAAAAAAATTGCCGACTAGAAATGAGTTATTCGCCGGGCGAAATCATCGTTTAATGAAATGAACCGGCCTACTTGCCGCGGCAATTTTTCCGCGCGCGCAAATAAAAATGATAAATGGAATTAACAATCGGCGATCAAACACCGCGAATAAATAGCGCGGAGTTGTTCGGGCAAACTAATAAATATTCGCCGATGCGCACCGGCGAAAATCGCCGGCGAGAAATGCGTTTGCGCGCTTCTTGTTTGTCAACTTGTTTCTAATTAAGTTGCAATTATTCGCGCGTTGTCGAAAGTGCGCGCTCACTCGGGGGATATTGCATTCGAAAATTCAGTTTTCGCTTTCGTTCGCGCGATTCGTGTACGGCGATTCAATATTGCGACACAAATATGCCGGGCGCGGGGGGGGATGAAATGTTGAATTTTAATTTCATGCGATGCAATTGCGTACTCGTATTAATTGTACCCGCGAAGTTGTTTGGTTAAAAGAATTTTTTTATCAATATTTTGATGGAATATTGCCGTTTGCAACGCGCGCGGAGAAAATAGAGGTTTTAGTCAGTATTTGGCGGGGAGAAAGTAGCCAATTTCTGGCCCGGGTGGAAAAGCGATTTTTCTCCTTGGGGAGTTTTTGAAAAAATACCGTTTCCTCCCGGAAAATAGAGATGAAATGTATTACTATTCATTCCTTTCCAACGGGAAGAATCATAGCTGATTTTGAAGGAGGTAAGAAAAGTGTACTTTTACTCCCGTGGGTGGAAAAATATCGATCCATCGGGGTTGTATTTATTTACATATTAAGAAAGATTCAAATATAAATCCAGACAAATCAAAATGAGAAAAAATTCCTAGAACGTAAAAGGCCGTGAATAAAATCACTGTCAAACTTATTAGAAGTAAAAAAAAAACATATTTATTACACAAAATAAAAGTTTTAAAAAGAAAAATCTTTAGTTCGTTTAAAAGAGTGAAAAAAAATGATGTCTTAAGCCTTAATGCTGTAATGTTAACATTACATTAACATCGGTATATATAAAAAAATATATTTAAAAAAAAAGAACGCGGTCATTGAATAAACTTTTTTTACCCCCAACTTGGTTACACGGCATAAAAAGTCCCCGGGCATAAATTATTCCGTTATTAATTAATGGCGCGATAATCAGCGAGCGCGTACACAAGCGCGCCTAATTAACGGAGCCCCCCGGTCCGCAGTCAATCGCACGGAACAAAATAAAGCCGGCGAAACACGACGTCGCGGGAATTTATTGATTTGATTGGAGTGCTTCTTTAAGCGCGCCGGCTTTCACTAGTCAAAGTGGCTCTAGCCGGTGTCATTTGAAGTTCTTATCCGCGCGCCGAGACGGAGTTTATCTGATCTTATTTCGCCGGGGCTATACGGACACCGTCGCCCAATGTCCCGCGTCCATTTGCGGAATCACGCCGTAGCAGCGTGCGCAACTTTCGTCGAGTTCCGCCATAGTTTTCGCAGTCTTCAAACTAGCGCGTATTTGTGCTGCCAGAGCGAACCTTTATCTTTCCACGAGTCCAACATCGACCGGGCGTCTTTTTTCGCCGGCGACAAAGTTGGGGCAATAATTACAACTTTAATACGAACGGCACTGTTTATGTCAATTTTGGAATTTATTGAATGGAATAATATTTTTTATGATAAAAGATGTGTATTATAAAGGATTATTTTATTATTATGGAGGGATAATTTTTTTTAAGGATATTCTTTGAAAAATTATTGATTTTATATTTGGCATATTTAGACGTTTTAGGATTCGTTAGGAATAAGGAATATACTAAAATATTCTAAGAATATTAATTAAAAGTGAATTGTTCCTGGTGGCATTTTACGATATTTGAACTATTTTTGAATTGCTTAGAAGTGAGGAACATTCCAGGCCGTTTTCGGAACACTTTTCTGGAATATTCTCGAGCAAATTCGTAGAATATTTCTGAAATTTCACACGCGCATAAAGATTTTTATGAAAATTTGTATACTTCATACACAAATTATGATATGGTGTATTATTAATTACTTTGTAGAGTGGATGAAACAGTTTTTTTGAATGAAAAAAAAAATTTCGAAAGTGCAACCGGAATATCAAAGGACAATTATTTGGTATATTCAAAAAAATCTGGAATATGTTAAGATTATTATTTGCTTGGAATTTGAAATATTTCTACTTAATTATAGACTTTTAGTATTATTATTAGTAATAACTTTGTGGTCCTTTTGTGCCCTCAATTTAGTATAAATATGGTAATTTATCATAATGTTTTGTTCCACTTATCCCAGCCTTGAGACACCGGGGCCTTTTCTACGGCGACTTCTGCTCCTACCGACATTTTTTACGCCGCGGTGACAACGATTTTTCTTCGGTAATCTGCGGCACTCTGATGCATTTTGTATAGACGTGCCCGGGCTCCGAGATAAATTCCCCGTTTTTGTTTTCCTAGCAAAATCGTCCGCGAGGAAGTTCGAACGTGGGTTATTTCTCTTTGCGAGTCATTTGGACGCATTGTTCGGGGTCAAGAGGTTATTCTTTGTCACGCGGAATAACTAAGATAAAATAAGACCTTAAAAAGATTATGACTTTTCTTTTCTTACTTACAAACTTGTGAATATATCGAATAATTTTTAATGGTAACATTTTGTAGTACTGTCCGTTACTTCCTCAAGTTACAATAAACTCATGATCTACGAGTTACAAATGAAGCATTTTTTTTAATTTATTATAATTTTTTTCTTGAAAATCCGCTCAGTAGAATAATTTATTTTCACCGAACATTCATATTTGGCGCGTTTATTTAGATGCGCGCGCAATTTCATCTAACTGCTGCAACTGCAGTGCGCGGATGTAATCGGATGATTTTCAATTAAAGTGAAATGTCACTGAATGGTAAAGGCAGAATTATACGTCAACATTTACACAAATTTAAAAGCAAAAAATAGCTCTCTGAAAAAAAGTGGTAATACCTAAAAACTAATTTATAATATACTAAACATGTTTAACTTTTGACCTACGTTACGTTTTTCTTAAATTAATTTTTATTTTATAATATATTCAAAGAAACGTAATATTAAAGAGGTTATGTTCATTCCGAGTTACCCATCCAGTGACCCTTAAATAACATTATTTGAAATTCACATTACATCGACAGTTGTAAACACCGACGAAATTAATTCGTCGAAAGCAAATAAATACGAATTGAGAGTTCTAAATTGGGGAGGGGATACTTTAATGAATTTGTCAATTTATTTAATCGGTTAATAATTAATTGACATGTTAGGCGATCTAACGCGACTGCAGAGACGAAACGTCGATATTCGGAATTACGTAATTAGACCGAAGCGTATCGACGAGTGGAATGAATTTAATGACAAATAACTAGGTGTTATTGCCAGCGCGATCCCCACGTATCCGTGAAATTGCAGCCGCGGCGACTTACATAATCAACTGTCTGCCATGATTGCCATAAATCAAGGGCTAAGAGAACGAGCGCTCTTCCCTCGACTTTAGCGCCGGCTCTTGTTTTGTTGGCTGTGCATTTTTGGACAGTTGACACGAATAATTATTTCGCTTCATTTTATCCGCCGCGTTTAACGTCTCCTTTATTTTATTTAACGTCAAACATTTTTCGCGCCCGTTTGGCCCTAATGATAAAATAGTTCCCAAGTTGTAATATTAATTCTTGACCCCGAAATTATTTGTCTATCATTTTTCATTTCAACATATAAAATTGATGGGCTAATTTCTTTATTGCGCTTTAACGGAATGATAAAAGTTACAGGAGAAATGATTAATCTTCCAAAAGGAACTTGAAATAAAACAAAATATTTAATAACAAATGATTAATTATACACGAATTTTTCTCATATAAGAGAAATGTAAGAATTTTCTTGTCCGAATGTGAAGACTTTATTGGAAGGTATGAAGTTTTTTATTGGAGAAATAAGTAGTAAAATAGACGTATTAAACTTCCGTATATATAATAGCTTTGATCTCTTTTTCTAATAAAACTGTGTATCGGAAAAAGACAAATATTTTACATAAATTTCATTTATCGATATTGCCGATGTCGGTTCCGCCATCTAGTTGTGGGCGCTTGCTGTTTTACCGACTAAGCCGGGATGATGAGTCATTCAATATGGCCGCGCCGTGTTCGCGATTTTTCTTCGTCGCGCTATAAAGTAACGTTTTGGCGTTGTTAACGTGTACAAAAACACTCTTGGTGGTTATCTAAAAACATTCAGTTGTACGTATTTATATCTTTTTTTATTATTTTGTTAATTTAGTTAGCAATTTATTGCTATTGATAAAAGATAGGCATCGACAAATTAATAGGCTATCAGAGTCTCGGGGTTGGAACATGACTCTTTGTATAAATTAGGAGTTCATAATGAAAACCGAAATAGAGTGTTTTAAAAGGCTGACTCGACACAATCAGCATATTCAAATTGAACAGCGGAACAGCGGGATGAAAGGCGAAGACGGGGCAAAAATAGGTTTCGAAATTGGACGACATTTAATTTATTGTACGATACACGGACGAGAAGATCCCTTTGTCATAGATTGGGGCTATTCAAAGGAACGTTTTGTTTCACATTTTGTATAAGATTTTACGGTGGCCCGTTCCGTTTTGTTTTGATAGAAAATTACAATGAAGTAATCTATTTCTGTTGGATGAAAGCAATTATGAAGATCCACAATGGTATCTTTTACTTAATAATGAATTATTCAAAATGTTTTGTTTGTTCAGCAAATTGGAACGTTAGTTTCATACATTTTATTATTATTAAAATTAAAATTAAGCAATTGATACAAGATTTTAAAATACATAACCTTACTTTTTTTAGTGCATTTCTTATAATTACAGTTTAAAGTGATTAAAGATTTTTTTGTTAATTTTCCTAAATTAATTAATTAAAGTTAAGGTGATTAACATTATTATAATTAATTATATTAATTAAAGTAAAATTAACTGTTGATAATTAAGATTATTACATATAAATGGCTTTTTATTAATAACTATTTTTATAAAAACAAGTGTTTTCTGATATAAAAATATATAACTTTTTTATAAATATATTCTTGAAATATCTTAACCAAAGCATTTATTGAAAGTTATAAATAAAATATTACCTTGGTATTGTAAACTTCAAATATTTTTAAACACCAGATATCATAATCGATATTTTGATAAATTAAGTATTGAAAGAAGGATTATAATTATTGCAATGTGAAATTACTTCAAGTAAATATTGTTGTTAAATAAACAGTGCAGGCCGTACAATCTAGATTGTAAATGAAGTAAACAATACGACGCCCTGATAGCATTATGCGCACTTCCATATTTAGGCAAATTCGGGCTGAAAATGTGTTTGCGGAAAATTATCTCTGTATGTGTGACAAATTAATCCAATTAATAAATTAGACGACGCATTCACCAAATTGTTTGCGCGGCATTTATCAAAATATAATTTACGGAAGGGAAACAAAAGTAACTCTAACCTAAAAATTGTATTCCACCATATAAATAAAGTATCAGAATCCAGAGATATAAATAAAGAATAACAGTAATGTGTATCACTGTTATCCAATTTATTGAACAAAAACAATTGCTTAATTTCAATTATTGCTTACATTTTTTTATTTATTACTATGATATAAATTAAAAAAAAGAGTAAAAAGCAGATAGAAACCTAAAAAAAATAGTAAGGAAATTAATAGGGTTGATAAAAATCTGTTTAAATCTGGTTTTCACTGTAATATTAATTACACGACATTAAAAAATTTAATTAAATATCATTAAATATATTTTATTTTAAATTAATTAATTAAGGAAACAGAAATTAAGTAGAAAAAAAGTCTATAAAATAATGTTTCTCACTTCATCACAATTACATTATCTAACCTTCTCTAAATAACAATAATACACCCCTAATAAAAAGTACCGCGGGCGTTTTATTTAATTGAAAGGAAAGGAGGAAAGGGAAATAAAAGGGCCGGATAATCGAATGAGCCGGCCGGTGCCGCTGATAACGCAATTTTATCCGCGCAAGAATAATGGCAACGGCGTACTAATCTTTCGTAATTGTTATTCAGGTCTTGTATTGCGACGCGTGCAGAGAATCGTGCCACCCGAAGCGGGGTCCGCTGGCGGCCCATAACCTAGGCCCGCCGCGTGGCAGCTGGCAATCCAATAGCGGAAAAAGTACGCGGGGCCACGACGGAAACCCGGCCTGCGACGAGCACAACGGAGAGACTGTGAGCCTGTATTGTGCCCAATGCAAGAAGGCGGCCTGCACGCTATGCCAACGGGATAGACACACGGCCCATCAGCAAGACGTACTGCCACTCGCAGCCGCTTGCAAAGCTCAAAAGGTACGGCCACCTTGTTGTCGCTTTTATGCCTTTTCATTATTGCGTCACATCGTGTCTCGTCAGCTGTCCGGGATACCGGTACTCAGTTTTGGCGTGTAACGAGAAAATCGATGCCTTCCTTCAACGGCCCAGAATTGCGCGACGCTACCAACCATTTGGCTCGGATTTCACGTTTTGATGATGTCGAGATATCCTGGCTTGGTCATCGTGGGGTACCCTTGTGGAAAGGAATGCTGGAAAAATGATGAAAAATTGGGATGTGCGGTATTTTTCAGTTTTCTTCAGGATTTTTCAACCTTCTTTTCCGTGAGGGTAGATTGAAGCTTTTAATTATTCCTCGTTGATTTGGGAATATAAATATGTATAATTTTGGGCTGGTTGAGAGGGAGCATGATAAGCATTTTATGGTAAAAATATAGGGACACGATAACAAATTTTGTTTACTGTAAATTATTCTGAGAAATGTTTTATTTTTTAGATCTATTTTGGGGTTTTGGTTTTTTGTATATAGATTGAGGGGAATTTATTAGTAATTATTACTATATTTTGTAATAATGTGTACTTATGGGAAATGATGTGTGTTATAGTTAGAGCATTTATAGATGTAAAATATCGAAGGTATATCAAATGATATACTGCACATATGGTGATATTTTGCAGGTAGTATGTGCGTTATCTTACATTTTTTATAATTATGGTACAATTATTCTGTTAATTTCTGAATATCTTGTATTATCTAATCTTTGAGTAGTAATATAATTGTTTTTTTCATTATAACTTTAATATTAAATAATTATTAGAAATATTCTTAGAATATCCAAAACAAGCTTAGGGGGGAAAGATTTATTGATCGTTTCAATTGATTATTCAATTTTATTGAATTTATTTTAATAGTATTTATCTCTAAATATACTCTTTTAAACAATTTAATACCACTATATCTAAGAATGGTAATTTAAATTATAACTTGATAAGCACTGAACATCTAAGTTAATTATTTAATGTTTATATCATTTCAGTATTTTCACATTCTCTTAAACAAATTTTGTTTTAAATAAACGTGCACATTTCCTTAATGAACTTTTTCAAGCTTAATTTTATGTAAGGTTTTTCCCGCGACAAAATTTGATATTTCGTTCGTGAAACATCTTTTAATAAGAATACACACATGACATAAAAGCGAGTGTCTTAATCCTTTCATAAAAAAAGTTTTTTCAACCGTATAATACAACTATGTAGTACAAAGCGCAGAAAATAAATTAATGCAAAACAGAAAAGGAATGAATATGAATAAAAAATTAACAAAAATAATGGGGAGAAAGGAAGAGAGAACTAACATAAGAATATATATATATATAATTAAATAATCGTGAATTTAATATTGTGAAATATGAATTTCATTTTGAACGACGACCTTTATTTCTTGCGCAGTTGGCGGGGTCGCTTTTGAAAATCTTATTAAAGAAGCGCCCGGGTAAATTGTGCCCAATTTTGCGTGGCGTTATTTGTATGGTCGATAAGCGGGCGTTGTTTAATGGCACGAAGGAGTGTTCATAATTTGTTGAAATTTCATCACCGGGAACATTCGCCGTAAAGATTGATTAACGTCGACGTCGGCGAGATTCTAATCAGATTTCAACTTTTGTTCGCGAAACTATGTTTTGGGGCGCATACAATATCATGCGTACGTTGTATCGGCGGATTCAATTACATCAAAGCACACCGACACAAATGTGCATTGTTTTTGACGCTCAACGGGTTTCAAATCCGGGGATATTATAAGGGACACTAAGCCGTGCCGAACTTAAATTTCATTGCGGAAGACGCGGAGCAACCTTTTCCTCGGATTTAATTCTATTTACCATCGAGTTTTAATTAAAGATTCTCTAATTATAAATCAAGATAACATTTGCAGTTTATTAATAAATCTCAATTAAGTCCAATTTTGTTTTCTTTTATTTTTAAAATTTAAATTTAACAAATTTATCATTTTTAAGGGTTGGAAGTTTTGACGTTAAATTTTTAGGAATTATAATCTAAATAACGTTTAATCTATATTAATTGTATATATACATATGTAGAAAAGTATCCCATGTAAAAATTAATATATATGTTGCATATATGTTATATATATGATCTGCACCGCATAGATATCCCACATATGTTAACATATATAAGGAATTTATGGTAACATATATGTTGCACCATGTATAAATCAACATATATAAATTTTTACCTAGGATAAATAAAATATACAATTATTATTCCATATAAAATACATGCTTTTTGATAATCATAACATAAGCTACGAATTAATTTTATTACTAGAAACATAATTTTAACTTTTTAACGAAACTCTTTGCTCGGTGCAAAGGAATTAATAATAACTTGCAGTTTGCGTTAGAAAATTATATCCCTCTTCTCATTATTTTTACAAACTAAAGAAGTTACAGCACTGCGAATAATATTAAACGCTAACATTATCCTTGATGATAAAATCTGACCACAGCTGGTTAAAAAAAAAAACAAAAAAAAAAAAAGAAAAGGATAATTAATTAGCGGGCTTTTTTCGCAATTAAATTATAAGCCCGCTGTTTCATTAAGAGCAACGACCGAGCGGCGCATTAATTTTTAATTAAACAAAAGCATCGATCGCGAAAGGAGACGGTCAAAAGCCTCGCCGGCCGGACCTTCTTTCCCGCCAAAAAGGAACGAATTGTGACGGGACTTTGGCCGCGACAAACGTAACAACGCTTTGCAATTTGCCGGCCAACTTTTTTAATTGTAGTCGCCCAATTCCGACATTACGTTCGGCGTTCGGAATTTCGGTCGCGGCTTCGTCCGTTCCCATTGTTTCTTTCATTCTTTTCCTTTTCATTTTTCTTTCTTTTACGCCGGTCCGGCTCACAAAGTGACACGGCCGTTTAAATATTCCAAGCATGACGCGAACGAATTACGCGCGTCTCGTTTTGCGATCGATCGCGCATTGTTAAAGATACAAGGAAGCCGGGCGAAAATTCGTCTCTTGGTCCGGCGCGGGTTTAAAGTTGCAGAAAGGCACGGAACGCGGGGTTATGCTGTTAGGTGCGCGCAATCGCCATTCGGCATCGTTCCGTCTGTTATGCTTTATTGAAAGTCTCCCCCGCGCGCCTGTGTGCGGTGCGTGCGTACGTGCCATGTGCGCGCGCATCGGTCATTGGCAAATAAAACGACGCGGACGCGCAGCAGTTCGTCCGGACTTTTTAATAATCCAGGTTTGCTCGCTCTTGTTTTTTCTTTTTTTTTTATTCGGACTCCACGTAACGGGGTTATTTTTGTGCGCGGCAAGCGAATTCTATTGACCGGTTAAATGGAAATTAATAGATCGATTATTTTGTGTTTATGACAAGGGAGGAGCGTCGAGGGGGATTTTCTTTTTTCTTTTTTTTAGCGGAAAATGATAACTTTCCGTATTGTACGGGCGGTAATGTGGTAATGAGTCGGGAATTAATGGGCGCGGACAAACGAATTGGAGGAAAAGAAACAAGAGATGAGTTTATTGGGAGGAATTATATAATGGAAAGTGGGGGGGAGGGAAAGAGAGATGGCGATAGGAAAATGTAATTTAATGTTGGGGAAAAATGCAAGATTGCAAAATTTGAATTGATTAAAATAAGTATTCCATAAACCATTGGACTGCTTTAATATACCTAACAAATTTATATTGATAAAAAAGATTACAAATGTAATAATATTGCAATAATATATTGTGCTACAAGGGCGGAAAAGTGACATTTTAAACTAAACTAAAGTCACCTATTATTAACTTTATTCGAGTTTAAAACCATGCTTTGACCACATTGCATACGATTCATTTGTACAAGTGCATTTAAATTAATATTTTTATATATATGATACATATAGGTATATATTACCTATATTAGATGGCAGTATGCAGCGAATTTCGCCCTAGGGCGGCAGATCGTAAATTATTTCTACCGATTGGAATTATGATACCTTACTAACAAACCTATTAAATCAGCAACGAAAATAGTAATTTACAATATTTCTTTTGTCTTACTCTTTTAAGCCGTCTGAAAGGAATCGAAACACGTCCCAAACATCGAAATACTTCTTTGTAACTAGTTATCAAATATTTACTCTCTCAATAACAAAATATTACCTTGTCCCCAAACATGATTTGACCTCGGGTACCTTTTAATAAAATATATAAAATATATTTTGACAGAACGACGTTATTTGTTTTACGAAACCAACCTATTTCGAAACTTCTGATTCGAACGTCTTGACCCCCCCCCCCCCCACCTCT
>JABFPN010002510.1:0-21954 GCA_022817305.1 Leptoteleia sp. ZL-2020 | reverse complement strand
AAAAAAAACTTTGTATATATAAATAATACGGATATAATTTTTAAATTTTATTTTAGTTGTCCTATCAGTGATAGTACTTTTTAAAATCACTGCCTTATGCATTCAGATTACAAACATCTGATGAGAAAAATAGGTTACAATAATCGTATATATTCTGAGTATATTTCTCTCAGTGTACATAATGGAATGGCTGTGGTGGCACAGTAGAAGTATTAAATTGCAAATTAGTGTGAAAAATTTGTCATTAATATGCAACAAACAAAACTTTCCCAGCCTCTGGGAACACTTTACAACATTTAATATAAACGGAACTGAAAATTCAACGTAGTATATATTAAATTTAAATTCTATCGCATCTGAAATGATAAGTATTTTTAAAACTTTCTTAACGTATTTATTAAAAGCAATATCCGTGGTAAAAATGGTATTAAAAAAGTGAGTGGGCCCAATGTGTTTTCTATAAAAGTGCAGTATGGGTCTTATTAATGGGTGAAAGGTACATTTCATACTTACTAAATTAATTAAAAATTACTAGATAAATTCATTTATCTACGGAGCGAATACTTTTTTTCCAGCTATAAAGCTGGAAAATAGTTTTAAATTGAATAAAAAAATTAACTTTGTTTTTATTATAGAGATTATATTTTCGAATAAAAAAATGTTTTTTTATATTATAAACTTTAAGTGAATGTATTATTTGATATTCATTTGAATCGTACTATTCTACCCGCGACTTTGCAATTGTTTTATTCATTGGTATGTATTTCAATATTTATTAATGGATTGGTTCACTGAAATTTTTTTGCAAAGCATAGTTCGTTATCCTTTTTATTGAATTAAACTGCGTCACTGGTGACGAATTGTTCAATAATTCATATTGGAATGGCCTGAAATGGAATAGTAGACTTCGGTGCGATAATTGGCGATGGTTTTCTAATTAAGTCGTTCTTATGTGAGGCGATGAATATGGATTCGAGGAAGATGGGTCGCGATCGATGCTTATTAATTCTAGTTTTAGAAACAAAAGAGTGATAACGTAAGGTCGTAAAAAGTGCGAACGTGCGCTAAATAAATTGCGAATTTATGCGAACAATCTCGACAGTTGGATTCCAATCCTGGGAAAGATATTAATTTTACGAAGTTTTTTGCCATTAAACGTCGCAATTCAAATTCACAAAAAAGATCGAATCATTTATATCTCTTCATTGGTATTAATCTTTTCTTTTTTTAAATAATATTATTTGCAAAAATTTACGGATCAATATGTTTAAAAGATAAAACGGCAAATACGGTCATCCACATTTAAGTACAGAACTATGTTCGCAGGCCTTAACCTAGAGATCGTGACACGTCTCCGCTGTTTTTTCTGCGGGAAAACTTTTTCAAGAAATAAGTATTCGAATGCATCTTGTGTCTGTTTATCAGCGACTTTCTAAGTTTCACTGTTTACGAGAGTAAATCTTTAATTTATGCCAATTAAAGGAGCAGGAATAATAAGTATTGTTCTTTTGTGGCGAAATTTTTATCAGAAACTCCACGGCAACACGAACAACGTCAACTAATACGCAGTATACATGATAAAACTGACGTAATTAACGAAATTAATGATAAAAATTTAGTCATCCAAGGTATTCGGTATAATTAACATTGGTTGGAAATAAAAAAAAAAAAAAAAATGATTTGCGAGTCATGTTTTTCAACTAAATTTTAAAAGTGACCCAGTGCAATTTCAATTAAATTAATAGATGAGTACAAGAAGAAGAAGAAGAAGGAAAAAGATAGCAGCAGAAGTACATTGTCCAAGGAGACGTAATCTCGCGGGATCCAAAGATAAATGAAAAACAGTGCAAGCCGAAGAATGGCGAAAGGAAGCTGAAAAGTCGACCGAAGCGAAAGCGCAATGAAATTTGAAGCACCGACCACTGGACCATCTTAATTACCTGGACAGCGACAGAAATAGAGATACCATTATCTCGCGGCGAAAATAATGGTATGATCGACACCGGGCGAGTCCGTCTTCCAGTTCATTGTGGAAGCCGGGGCAGTGGACGTCCAAGGGACCGGGGATATAGCCCTTCGAGTGTGGAATCGCCGTGGCTCGGCGGCGCGGTAAAGGATTGACTATAGCGAATTTCTACTTGGGTGGTCCGGCGGCAACAGGCCCTGTCGAGTCCCCGCGCCGCGCGCGCCACCTCTCAGCCTCCCCGCCTCCCCGCTCGCCCCCTCCCCCGTTCGCCTCCCGCCGCCCTTCCTCCCGCCGACTTGGCCGCCGCTTATGCTGCCCCTTTCGGAACCGGCGATTCCCCACTAAAGCGCGAGCCATTCGGGCCCGACGCGGCCAAGCCACTCCTGTATCGTGCGCGCTACCAGCGACAATTTCGCCGCATCCTAAGGGTTGCCGGATCCTCTTCTTTTCCCTCTTCTTTTCCTCCTCTTTCACTCCGCCAATTTCTCCCGCTCCTTCCGTCTTTCTCCGTCCTCCAGCGGTACCGGCGACTCACCTACCCTCTCTCTCTCTCTCTCTCTCTCCCTCTCTCACCTTCCCTTGCTTTCTCTCTTTGTCTTTCTCCCTCTGGCTCGTTTATATGGCCGTAATTAGACAGCTTCCTAATCTTCCGTGTGTTTGTATTGTGCGCCCTGACGTTGCCTCGCCTGTCATTAAGACCGAAGCTGGCGTGCCGACTGCGATTCCACTTGCGAGAATCAAAACGCCGCGCAACAACGGGGAAGGGGGGTTGGGCCCTTTCCGCCTGCCTCCGCGGCTGGTGGAATGCTGCGAGAGCCTGCACGGTACATCCTGCAATCTTGTCCGTGAGAATCGCAGGAAAAAGGACGCAAAAGGACGGAAGGTTATTTTCGACAGCGAGCGCGCGAGGACAGAGGATGCGTATTAATACGGCAACGGGGTATAAATGTGCCGGGGCTTTAATGATATTATCAGGACGGGCCCGGGGGCTCCGGGCATCGCGACTCTCACAGAAGATGGAGTCGGCCGCGATTGTGCCGGGCTTATTTCGACGGGCGGCCTTCGATAGTTGGACTCCGCATCTCGACTTTATGCCAGTACGGGCAATTGGATTGCCCCGCGGCGTTCCACCGTCCAATTGCCATTTTAACGTGAATTAAAGCGCGCGTCGACGGCCCAGCCAATTTCCACGCGCGTTCCTTAAAACTCCCGACGTTCTGTTGTTATTTCAAATAGCGATTATACTTTTCTGGCGCACTTCCCGGCCGAGCTGCAGGACCAGCAGCAGTTTTTTTTATTCCTGGAAGTCTTGTGAAAGTTTTGCGTTATTAAATATAGGAGAGAAAAGATTATTAAGAATTACTGACATTGTTAGTAAACTGGTTGTATATTTGCAAAATTTGAGAAATTACTATCTCAAGTTAGCAAAATGTACCAATTTGTTCACAATTATTCTTAGAAAGCTGCAACATTTGACTAACTTGGGATAGTAATGTTTCAACTTTTTCCAATATCAGACCAATTTACTAGCAATGTCAGTAATTTTTATCAATCCTTTTTCTCCGTGTATAGTTTAAAAGTGATAAAAAAGAAAATACTACAAGGAGAAGAAAGAATGTTAAAAATTAGAAACCAGGGATTTTACATTTTAGTAAACTGAATTCTAAATTTGGACAAATTTTTTGTTTTATATTTGGTCCGTTAGGTGTCGCTATTCAACGTTAATTTTTTATTAAATTAATGATTCATACTTTTTTCCTTCCGTATATAGAGTAGACAAACTGAAAATATTAACTTTCAAAATAAATAACGAATGAATGAATTAATTAAGCGTTGGAAATTATTGTTTGTAACTTTTCAAATTAGCCTCATAAATGTACTTTATATTCACACTCATTTAAATGTATCATAATGATCAATTTAATGATCTGATCATTATTTTGTTTGGAACAGCTCGAAAATCTAGTACGCGTACACTTCTTACAGAATAGGCTTCGTTTAATCAAATAATCAGATGCTAAAACATTTTTCTGCTTTTTACCATTACATTATAAATTCTAATTAAGATTCCTAATCAGGATATAATTAATTATTTTCCTAACCAAAAACAGTATGAAAGTACTTTCGACTTCCTTGTGTGCGTAATGAATGCAACAATAGTATTCTTGTGATCGTAATTAAAGTTTTATATTTATTGGCATTCAAACTATATACTGCAGAAATTGTTTACCATGAAAAAACAAAGGAGACTACAAACGCTTAGAATATAGTAATATTAACTAGAAAATAATTATTATGAAATATTGTTATATAGAAATATTCCTATCTTAAAAAACTCGTGACATGGCTGAAGTTGCAGCGAGTTATTAGCCAATCAAATTGTCAAGTTAAGGAGAAAGTGAACATCGATTATCGATTAAAGAAAATCGATAGAATTATAAGAAGGGTTAACAAGTATATCTGTCATATTTTCATTTACTAATCTAATTAAGCATTCCATTTAATATATTAATAATATAATAATTTAAACAAGCTTTTATGTAAACTAAAAGGACAGAAACAGAGCGTAATCATCTAGTAACTATAAAATTTATAAAATTTTAGTTACCAAAGTTTCGGTTTAAAATAACCAACATTCTAATTAATCCCACCAGGATTCGAGCTGTCGAGAATTTAGCCAGATTGTTTTTTTCTCAGTGAAATAGATGAATTAGAGATACGATAAAGTCGAGGATAATAGATGCGGTTTAAAAGTGGAATAATAAAATTTTAATGCATGGTTATTATCCTGACTTGGGAATTAAAATGGGCTACTGATAATGTGCTCGTACAATGGACTGAACCTTACGATGAAATGTACATTGTGTATAGTCATAATTCACGAGGTCGTCTGTCGGCGACCCTCGTCGGATTAATCGAGGGTTAATTTGGGGGTTTTCGCCATGCCTGTTATCTCCCACGCAGTATTTGTTCAAGCTCGTCTGTATCAAAAGCCTCCTATCATTACTCTAAACAATTATTATCTCCTGTATCAACAAGGGTTCGTGTGTATGAATTTTTTCCCTTTAATTGAAATCGTCAAATGAATTACTAATATCTTCTCCACGTCTTCACCGAACTTTCTACGTTCTTTACTAATTCAAAACATTATTTTTAACATTCAATTTTTTACATCGTTTCGTTACTTATAGTTCCGTCATTGAATTCAATCAAGCGTGGAGAAAAAAAGAAATAGGAATATTGAAACAGATTGAAATACTTCCTATAATTTAAATTCATCCGTTGTTTGAATGTTAAACCTTTATAAATATTCTAATAGCGCTTTCCATTTAACAACCCGGAGTTTGTCCAATTTTTCTTAATGGGAAACGAGTTGAATTCTTACTAATAATAAATGTAGTCAATAGATGTATGGTTTCTATTAAACAATTCTAAGTAAAGTACTATTAAAAATTACAAAGATATTTAGGAAGTAATATTTCTTATTCTTTGGTTTAAATTATTACTCATTTTTACAGAAAGTACATGGAGAAAAAGAAACATTATAAATTACTATCATTGTACCAGTTTAAAGATATATTAAAAACGTGAATCTTTCTGCTAAGAATAATATTTAAATTAAAACAATTGTATGGACCATATATGTTTCATTTTTACTAGAGAGTGCAGTTTTGGAGTATATTTTATAAAGAATAATTGTTAACAAATTGACATGTTTTACTAAGTTATGAGAGTTCAAGTGCAGTTATTGAGTGTATATAATAATGTAACCTCACCTTTTACACAGTAACATGGCCTTACATAACATTACCTATAATTCTTAAAATGATTTTTTTGTCGCGAAAAAAGCATGACGTGTTAATTTGATAATTGATTGCATAAAATGTTTCGTTTGGATTGGAGAAAATTACGGGTATAATTCTTTTGTGCATCCTACTTAAAGTAACGTGGAAATAATTGTGAAAAAAAATGGATAATCACAGTGCGGTTAATAATTGTAATTACTCATCCGTACGTGGACGCATGCGCATATTCATTAATCGGAGAATGCAAAAGCCAACGGTAGCGTTTATAGACTCGTGCACGTTAATGGCGCATCGGCCGATCAAGCCAATGAAAATAATATCAAGTTCGAATAAAATATGCTTTATGGCGTTTGGCTGCATTTCGTGCGAAATTTACGCACTTGACTACCGAGGTGCGCGGATATTTATACGCGTACCCCGAGAATTGAAATCCCGCGACTAGCATAATTTATTTGTCGGATGCGTAGATCGCCTTTTTTCCCCCCAAAGTTATTTATTGATAATAAACTAGCCGTGGCGGAGTTACTTTACGGCGGTTTTATTTTTAAACTTTGCAAAAGTGCAGAAATTTACACAAACTTCTATGATAAGATGATGATTCACTGAGTGGATATAAGCAGATTTTTTTTTCCCGGTGCAAATGACAAAAAATTAGTACTTTGATGTTTCGTAGTTAATGAAAGTGTTTTTTATAAGAATTTTGAGTAACAAAATTAAAGTCTTAAATTTATAGTAATAATAATATAATTGTAATTTGTTCGTAAGTTTGATGATTATTTTACTGTCTTTATCATTAAGATTTCTTATTTTAATTGTTTAATTTTTTATGTTTTAGGAAGTCAAAGGACAAGGGTTCGAGTCTTCGGTAGTGGTCTTAAGGTTAGTGTATTGTAATTTTTCTTTTCATTTATCTTCCACGAATAATATACATGATAGTTGACTATTTATATAGATAAGATTATAAATATAATATTAGATGATTACAAGTCATAATATATGACTATAAGTTTCAAGTAAAATTTTTTATAAATGATTGATACCAAAGTACAGTCACTATGAGAAACAAAACTACAAATGTTATAAGTTGTATATTAATGGATTTACTATATTTATAATATAATCACAATTTTGTAAGTGCAAGTACCTACACAAAACATTTAATCTAAATTTTTTTTAACCACTACATTTCATAATGCTGCAATAATATTTACATTATAACACTGTCGCACCAGCACTTATTGGCATCGCTGCAACAGTACAATTTTTTCCGTGTAAGATCAATAAAACGCAACATAACAAGAATTAGTAATAGGTGCAGTAACTTTTAGCACATTTTAAGTAACCGACACCATACCGTATGCACCATTTGTAATAGTAACAAAACGAGAACATCACCCAGCAAACGCCGATAACTTATAGCAATAATCGCGGCAACACCAGCATTTGTCTAGTCCAATTTCATAAACATTTCTTTCCACGTGGAAGCGCCTGCAAGTGCGCGCATTTGAAAGCCGCTTCCTCCCACCGTAAATTGCGCTTGTACATATTTATCTTATCGGTGGCGGGGGGAGAAAATTTTTGCATGCCTCGCACGATACGTTGCATTTAACGATGCAGCGCACGTCGATAGCCGACGACGTGGACTAATTTCAACATGGCGCGCGCGGATTAACAACGTTGTTACACAATAATTCAGGCCCCATTATAAGGCCATTACAATTACACAGAGGCTCAAGCTGGCGCGCGCGCGCGCCCCTCACGAGGAATTTATCTGTCAATAAAACGGGGGAAGAACGCGCGCGGAACGGACGAGAAGTTGAGCGGCGTTGGACGCATCCCGCGGCATTAAAAGTGGGCCCCACGGTGGCGCAGGCCGATCGCAGAAAACAGGATCACGTATCGCAGGAGCGACAATTAAGTTTACAGTGTGCGCTAAGTAGAAAACCACCGGTACCTACTACGGTGCACGCGAGATATTTCCCCCGGGATGGTGGCGTGCATCCCGCGCCGGATCCGCGATCCGATCGGCCCCGGCAGCTTCTAATCATCGATTAGAGGCTGCTCGTTACCGGGCCCATAAATCGTCGCGTCCAACCGGAGGGGGGGGCGCGTTCGCCTCATTGTTGGCGAAAAAAAGGCTGCCCGGCTCTCGCCCCCCCCCCCTCTCTCTTTCCCTCCTCGCATCGTACCTTCGCTCGGCCAAACGAAACCAGTACCGTGGGCTTCCCATTAGTTTCGGAATCACTCGTTTAATCGGCCAATTATTGGCGGCGAACGCGCGACTCCGTGTGTCGGCGCGCAGCACGCTTAATGGTCGGATGGGTGTACAAATATGGTCAATTTTTGAAAGTATGCGAGCCGGTGCGGGCATCGTGGTGTCCCAGGGGGGGAGGAAGGGGGAGGGGCGACTGTTAACGGCCGAGGTGTTTGCAATTTTGTTAAAATTACTCCCGGGGCCATTTATATTTTACGGCCGTGTATACCGATAATTCAACGTACCTTTTTAATTTAATTTTCGAAAATAAAGTAATAAATTAAAAAGCCCGCGAGCCACGGTGACGTGCCGTTGAAAATTGCCGCCTCGCGCTCGCTGTGAAGGATTATTTTTTTTTATGAACAATTGAATTGGGGGTGGAAATTTTAATTCCAAACGGTAATCGTGGGTTCGTTAGAATTATTAAAACTATTTACATTAGATATATTGTTTGGTTATTATTGATTTGTACTTAAATTATAGTTATCGTAGCCAAACAAATATATGTAAGTCAATTTGAAGAAACCTAACCCGAATCAACTATGCAAATTTATCTAATCCTCAACGCACTGAAGTTGAAGTAGTTTTCGTTGACAAATTGAGGTTATGTTCAGTCCCCATAAGATAAGTGAACGGTTGAATCAGTCATACAGTTTATGTAACCTTTAAATATTCATTTCAATTGATTTAATACATGTATCATTCTGCAAATAACATAAATTCTTACTAAATGAATTAAAAATTGCTAGATAAACTCATTTATCTATCAAAGCGAATACTTTTTCTCTTCCGTACAATATTGCTATTCTTTTACCCCACTGCATATGCTCCGACTCTTTTTACAACAAAACAAGTCGAGGAATTTCTTAATTTCTCGGCAAACCCCCGATAATCGTCGATGCGAAATTGTTGCCAGTATCGAGGGGCCGCGCGTCGTTTCCCCGTCATTCGGTCCGTTTCTATTCTACGGCCAAATGGCCGAATTCTTCATATCGCCGAGCCAATCGGATCTAATCAGATGCACATTTATTAGCATTCAATTAATTCAAATTCGATCCTCCTCCTTTAAACATCGATGAAATAAAATACTTTGAATTACGCCCGACGATTTGCTAGAAAAATTCAAACGGCTCATTATCCGGCGAGTCGATCCACCATTCGCCAATGTTTCCATAGGTATGGCAAAAATATCGCGGCCGCGCGAGACACTACCGTTAACGAGTCGCGCCTCGCGAAGTGAGTAATTATCTCGGCTGCGGAGGGATAATAAAGCGACGGGAAAAGTGCGGGGCCGAAAAGGCGTAGGGACAAGGGGTAAGGGGAAGGTGTGGGGGGGGGGGAGGGAGGGATCTCGAGCGGACTGGCGCGTCTTTATTAATAACCCCCGATGACATTGAGCGATTCAAAGTCCCGGGCAATTAGCATACGCGTTTCTCCTCGGGTGTTCCGCCGGTTGACGCCCGGCGGTGCCGCAATCTCCTCGTGGCCGACGTGACCCGAGGCGACGTCCACCGGGCTATTGATTGTTATTTGCGCGCAACGTACGTACGTCACGCATACTTATCGTAAGCTGTAGTTACGTGTATTTGCATATTACGGAGCACCGTAAAAAAAAAGAGAAAAAAAAAGAAAAGAAAAGAAAAAAAAAAAGAAGAAACGCCGGCATGCTAATTTGCACTTTAGCAGCCGTCAAAAAGTTGGCTAACAAGTATAATAACGTATTTACCGCTGCCTCGTTAAAGGCACACCGAGGCCTTTTTATTGTGCTGCGCGATGACTCGGGCGCGCTAATGGCGCGCGATGATTTGGCGAAAATTTTGCGCCACGGCGAATATTCCGCGAGAACGGGTTTATTCCGCGCTCGATAACGCCGCCCGATAAGCTTCCTAATCGCTGCGAGGAAAATCTGGCGTCGCGTGACGCAAATGTCCAAATCCTCGAACCTCTCATTTCTTTTTTTTTATCAACGTGCACCTTTTTTGTTTACAAGTGTCGGACACTTGACAATGAGATTATTACGAGGACCCCTTTTTTTTCCGTTAAATTATCATGCTCGAATTTGTGAACGATTTTAGTCGATGCCATTCGTCTTCTCCTGTTTGCGATTCTACATTGAGAAAAACGTTATAATATAAATTACTATTTTCTTATTTTCTTACATGAAATTGTTAAAACATATATGGACCATATATGCTTTATTTTACTGAGGTACTTTATAAACAAAATAGGTTAGTGACATAAAACATAAAATAATAAGTTTACCAAAAATTAGACTTCAGTTTACTAAAATTTGAAATACCCGATTTCTAATTTTTAATATTCTATCTTCTCCGTGTAGGATTGTCCAATAATCGAAATAATAATTCGCTCATCGCACGTGCAAAGTGCGTATAATTGGTAATGATTCCCTCGCAATATTTGTTCGTCTCGTATGGCAGAGAAAAAAAAGGAGAGATAAGGATCTTAATTACGATTGTCAGAGCGAATGTGCCTCGCTACCGCGGGGTTGTTTCAGCGTCAGTTTATGGCGAAGCGCCGTAGGCGCGCAGGGGTAGTGAGATCTTATCCATTTTAAACTAGGACCACGAATGCCGGGACACGTTCCACCAACGAAATCTCACGGGATAAGTTACGCTGGAACGGAACTTGAATCAGGATTTACATTTCCAGCTGGCAACCAGGCTTCCTTCGAACCAGGCTCCTCCCATTTCTCTTCGTCAACCATACGTTCCGCTGCGATCTATATTCTTTTTTATTTATTTATTTTTTTTTATTCTCCACGACTTCTTATTTATCGATATAGTTGCTCACTTCTCGTAAATCTATAAGTGCAAAAAAAAATATTGTAAATAATTGCGTCATCCCCTCTTTGCAAACACTTTGACTTATCCATAAAATTGTTATATCACCTTAATCATTTTTGATCACCGATGTGTTAAAACTTTTTTTTTTATTATTAAATCGTATATAAAAAGTGTAAATCATTGGCGTTAAATTCGAAAACCTTAATAGGAAGAAGTATTTCAAAAATCTTCTCTTGACTCCAAAAATATACCAAGAATATTTCTTTGGGATATTTGAAATATGTTTAAAATTTAGTAGAAATATTCTCAACTATTAGGAAAGTACCAAAGTATTTCATAATCATAAATTTCACTTGTATAAAGGTATATCAATTCAGTTCAACTATTTACTCTCGCGAACTCGTAAATGTTAGTTCCTTAATTGAATTAATTGTCCGCGAGGGAATAGTTCGCCAATGGGGTGCAATTTATTTATGAAATAATGCCGAGTCTATGGTGGAATTTGGATGGGATAAAATTGCGAAACCTGTTGTCTCTCCCACGAGAGGTGAAATGGCAGCGACGACGGTACTATAATCGACGCCACCGAGTGCAGTGGCATTTTTGAAGATTCAAGTACTAAATAAAACATCACTTGTGTTTGCCAGACTCGCTGGCGAGTCGTTAGTACGTCTGACATGTACCTCGCGCACACAATCTGGTTCATTCTCGGCGTTGTTCTTCGCTACGTCGTCATCCCTCGTCCGTTTGCCTCCTCTCTTTTCTTTCCTTCTTCTCTCCTTTATACCGCCATCGCCAAACCTGTGATAGAGAAGCAACCATACGAGTGTACATCAATGTCGACGTTCGGATCAGCCCCGATACACTGTATCCGAGAAGCGGCAAAAATATGGGATACGAGTAACTGAATAAAGACGATGTTAAAGGGGAGTACGGTAAAAAGGAAGAGGCGCGCTATTTTACATTGAAAGGAGATCTGTGTAATGAAAATCTTTCGACCGACCGTTTACAGTTTATTATTTCTGTATTAACAATGCGTGCAAATGGAGAACAATTTTGTTGCAATGTGAAATTGAATTAATTTGTTTTAAAATGAAGATTTAATGTAGAGTTTAATTATGTGATTGTTTTGTTTATATTTTGTACGGTGGAATGAAACTTGAGGAAAAATTATCAGAGCTTATGGTAACGCTAACATAAATGTTTCATTTGGTAGGTTTAAAAGAATGTTACAGCTAACAGTTTTGAACAAAAATTAATGGTAATTTTAACCGTATAGAAAATATGATGGTTTGTTAAGCTTGACATAAGCTTGGTCAAGTAGACAGAATTGGTCCCAGTTTACATGGAAAAAATGTAAGGTTGTAATAATCAAAAATTTGTTTCTTTTTTAGCTGATCAAAATTTTTAGTTGAAATAACCAAATATGTTGGTCAGAATATGTTTTTTAGTTACTATAACTGGAAATATTTGTTATTGAAACAAAACGTCGGTTTTGTTTTGTTTTTTTAACTAAATGTCTTATATGTTATGTCATTGTTACCTTAATATATATTACCATAAGACAAAGAAATTTGTTATAACATTCATTTCCATATATTGTACTACGTGTACAGATGAAAAAAGTAAGGAAAAACATGTAAACCTCGGAGCAAGTTTTTTTTTTTCCTTTGGATAACCAGTTATCAAATTAAAAATCAGAGAATAATAATAATAATTCATCCGGTGTAATCGAAACCTAACAGATTGTAAGATGATCAGGCATTATGAATAATCAATGAAGATCTGAAACATTATCAGTAATCCGATTTAAAAGTAGTCACTCATCGATTCGATCTACAACAGTACGTGGCCATGTTCGAATCATTTCATTTAACGTCAGTTCGTGGATCAGGCAGCATTTGACTTTCCAATTCGAATATCAAATGTAAAACAATCGTTTCATAGTTTGTTTTACATCACAAAAACTAAATGTTCGGACAAGAAATCATTGTTCGATGCTCCATCTGATACCGGGGTACATCGCCGTTGCATAATCCGCCTGCCCAAAAACATTTCGTACCGTGTATATCGAATATCTTTAACCGACAAACCAATTAATTTTCGTCAGTGCTTCATTTTAAATGTAAAATTGTTCAACGGCCAACATTCGATATCAAGTATTTCATTTTTATGTAAATGCCCCGTTAATGGATTCGTTCGTTTTCGGAGGTTGTTTATAAGAAAAGTAGCTGTCAGTCCGCGCGTATAATCCTCGGGAATATTTTCTACGCTCAGATTAAGAAGGAACGTGAATTTTATAATTGAAACTTTAATTAATCTTTATCGTTTGATGTGCGTTATGTAATATAAAAAAATGGAAGGAGAAATGTATGTATTTAATGTGATAAAGCGGCAAGTCTAATTTCAAGATAAATGTAGGAAACGAATTCATGAACAGGGCATCACCATGGGAACCAATATCGATTGAGGAGAATAAGGTAGCGACGTTTCACTTGTTTTCGGCGGGAGTCATTTTTGAATCCGTTCTTTTTTCTGGTCAAAAACTTGTTTTTTTCATCAATTATTTTGACTTTGTAAACAATTATTGATTTTGTCTTTGGAAATTTAGAAATATTTAATATGTTCTCAGTGGTGGGAAATAATCTGGCAACAATAAATTTTAGACATTAATAAACTTGCTTTAGAAAATATACCATAATTTATGAATTTATTAATTGGGAATTAAGCAATTTTGTTTTACGTGACCACGCGAAGAGATTGATTTAAAAAGATTTTATCCAAAGGACTCGATTGTTTCGGCAGAAAATTAGATACGAAAATGAATCTGCAATGCGTCCGTGACTCCATATTCGTATTTGTTGTGTAACCGCTGAACACTAATAAAATGTTGATCGTTGGTGTAATAAAGTTTTGCCGAGTGCGAAAGCCGTAGGCACGCTAATAGGATAAAAGAAAACACGAAGACGAACAAAAGCGAATGGAAAATAATTATATACGGGGGTTGTTGTGAGGAATATTTTTGTGGTGCGGGTTACGGGGCGAAACGAGCTTTGCGCGGAAGCGAAGTTAAGAGGTGGTAGTGGGAATAATAAAAAAGATCAAAGGTGGAATATAAGAAACAAAAAAAAAAAAAACATGAAAATAAGAGTGCAAGCGATCGAAAACTCCTTATTGATTTCATATAACTTTACGAACTTTACCTACTTTATGTCAATAGGTTATTTGTGATTTTGGAGTACTTTGTATATTTTTTAGATTATTCGAGGTTTTAAGAAATTGAATGGTTGATGTATTAACTCGCGCATTAATCTCTAACTTAATTATTACTCAAGTAGAAAAAGATGAACGAACGAAATTTGGCCCCAGCTTGGCAAAGAACTGTCTGGCTACCATTATTCGTTTATTTTTGAGAGGAAATATTAATTTATTCTGACTCTAGCTTGGCGACCAATTTTGATAGTAAGGTAAGAGTTTGTACCAAGCTTTGACCAATCTTGGATAATAAACTTGGTCAAATATGATAACAATCTTGGCCCAAACTTGGGACAAACTTTAACCAATAATAGTAGCAAGTTTAGCCCAAGCTTGTGTCAATTAAGGTCCGACGATTATCCAAATATTTAACCAAAATTTAATCGGATTTTGTTCGATCCGACGATTGGCCAAATATTTTGATCAAATTTAACTTGGCCCGCTCGTTAAGTCTTACAGACCGTCTGTTTTTTTACCTGACTATTTCTTACCGTCCGAGTTTTATAATAGAGTGTTAAGCGTATTAAATAACCAATCACATAAAATGTCGAAAACAGAAATTATAAGTCGTTGACGTTAAACAAAAAAAAAAAAAAAAACACCAGGACGTTATTTAGTACCCGATGATGCACATAAAGATATTTAATAAACTCAGAATGCAAGTTCCATTCCTGTAGATTTATTTGCTATTAAAATAGCTACTAGAAGATACCTCGCGGTGGCCACTTCCATAGTTCTTTTACATGTTAATAGTCGAGCCATAAACACATAAACAACTAGTTATGATAATCCTTTTTTATAAAGTCACATAAGCCCGCGGAATTTATGACCTACGATTTCTTACGCGCAAATTCAACATTCACGTAACGCAATTATATTTGTTATTAACAATAGTTAAAAATAATCGCTTCATTTTAACTATCCGCAAAAGTTTTCGAGTTATCTTCCCTCCGATAGTTAATTTGAATTAAATCGTGCATCAAAGTAAAAGAAAAGGGAGAAAAAAAGGGGTCTCGGGCGCATAATCGCGAGAAACATCGCGGTTGCGTTGGCAAAAAATCGTCCGATACGATTTCAATACATAATTAACCGGCGATTGCTCCTATTATAAAATATTAATGGCGTACTTAAGCGTGTAACCTAAGAGTCGTTCCGTTGAAAAATCGAAATCAATTACCAGTCGCGGGGGAAATTAACATTTACACGCGGAACCGGCGAAAGAAAGATATTTCATCGGGCGCTTATTAATCAGGACTCGCGGGAAGTCACTTCTTTCTCGGTCGCATGTAATTTTGTTTTCTTTCTTTCTTTCTTTTTTTTGTTTTTTTTTTTCCAGAAAAAGCTCATCCGAGTCGTGACTCAAATATTCCACGTTTCTATCGGCGCATGCGATCGACTTCCAAGTTGAACGACGGCAAAAAGATCGGCACGACGATGGCTCCCGATGCGATCTACCCGGGCATTTTTGTCCGAACGTGCGCGCGCGCAAGTTCCATTCATTAGCTCGCCCATTTCCAGAGCTTATCCGATCTCGCGATGCAACCGCGCTTAAAGCCCCGAGGTGTTACAGTTCGCATTTAATTAGTGCTCAAATGAATAAGTTAATTAAATGGCCTTTTCCGTCCCGCTCCTTTTTCCCGGTGTCCGCGCGGCCGATGAGAAAGAGAGAGAGAAAAAAAAGAGTGAGGGTAGAGAGGGGGCCGCGAACGGCGGAACAGCCTCGAAATGCAAAAGGAGCGGGCTCATTATTGCCGCGTTTATTTTTCCATGGTGCGAGCTATTTTAGATGATGGCGCGCTTCCCGTCGTGAAAACGATTCGTTCGTGCCCCGTTCATTATGCCGCGAGACGGAAATTCACCTCGGTGCACTTTACGATTTCTTCTTTTCGCCTGGGATTTGATTCACTCGCTCTCCTACTGGTCGGTTGCGAAAACGAATTTTCATTTTGCTCATTGGAACAACTTTTTCTCGCATTTTAATGCTTTCAACGTTTCGCCCGGAACGTAATATGCAGTGGGAGAAATATACGCAGAGAATATATATGATTATTGTAACATATTTTTTCTTAGCAGATGTTTGTAATTTGAATACATAAGGCAGTGATTGTAAAATGTAATATCACTTATAAGACAACTAAAATGAAATTTAAAAAGTATATCTATATTGGTTTTTACGTACAAATTCTTTTTCTTTTTCCAAACACGAGAATTGAACATTAATTGCAGTCGTTCTAATGTGTAGGATGTCGACAACTTAACCACATAGCCACGAGTCATTTTTGTTTACCTAGCTTTCTTTTGGTGTTGAAAATTTAATTGTACATTATACTGAGAAAAATTTGACAAACAAAATTACTGGTTTTAACTGTATTTTGGATGTATATCTGTCTTTGAGTGAAAATTACAGTTTTTTAATAAGAAAACATTCTGTTTTATTTATGAATATATCTTTTAAAACCAGTTTCTTTGCTTTTAAGAAACAGTAATTTTTACTGAAATACGGATATACATCTGAATCATCGGAAAATGCATCAGAATGTTTAAACAAAAAAATATGGTTTATGCATTTGCTTTACTAACACAAATCGTACCTAACTCTATCATATTTTTCTCAGTGTGCGTGTTTGAATTTGATTTATATGATTCGCTGATTGTTTCTAATCTTTGTCGAAGGTCAGGTTGGCGCTCTCGAATGCGAGATAGTAGGAAAAATTTGAATAGTATTATAGTGCAAGTTAATTTTCATAATTGCAGCTTTTTTTTTTTGCTGAACAGAGTGCATTACCATTCATGGAATATATAAATTTCTTAAAAAAGTTTTAAATTAATAATTCAGAATTTATTCATTAGAAAGGATATTGAATTAAATTCCAGTAACAATAAAAAGATGCATATAAATCTTCTGGTGAACCAAGTTCGTGACCAGTTATATTATTTTAAGACCCGACGGTAATAGACCTTATAGAATCTAAGTAACCGAAGTCATTTAGTTGCGAGAGGAAATTTTAAAATGGCTTTAATTGTTCGCTTAATTGGTTTAATTTTTGCAAATTTTTTTTAACATGTTCCAAGGTTATGAAAAGCATAAAAATATACGGTAATGAGGTAATACCTTTTTCGTGTAGTGAGTTATGATACAATTACTATCATTTTTCATAACTCTAACTAAATACGAAAGTAGAAGAAACAAATGTAGAAAAAAAAAAAGATTATTTTCGGTGGAGTACTAGTTCAACAGTTGGGCTTAGAAATAAAATACGAAATCAGTACCGGTTCATTTGCTTTGCCGTAATATGGCTACCCGTTTTGTGCCAGTATTGGGCCTATTATCAATACTGGCAATTTCAACCTGGATTGTCAGCCAAATGCAATCTTTAAGTTTGCTCAAATGGAAACATTCAAACTAGATTAGATTAGGTACAATAAAGATGGCATCAGGTTTCAAATTAAAATGCGTAACAACTATTCTTATTGCGAACATGAAAATCGAAAGCCGAAAGCTCAGATTGCCACAATTATCCCCATTGTAATAATGCCGGCGATTAAAAGAACCTAATGAGCAACCATTAGAAAGAAGCCGGTTTTTGCCGCAAAATTATAGGCAGCATATATTTCAAGCGTTATACAGCACGGTTTCGGACAATATGCAATTCCACTGTTATTCCCATATAATTGCTTGGTAATTTGCACACAAAAAAAAGGTCAACTGCAAGCCCAGCTGCAATTCCTCTCTATCACGAGGAATAATGAAGCGCAAATAAGCGACGCAGCAGCGTTTTATTATTGTTCTTTCTTTATTTATCATCGATTAGTTCTCCAACTCAATACTAATTAATTTATAAACATAATTTGTTAAACGAGATAAAACAGATTTATTATTGCCATAAGGTTGAAACTCTGACGCGAGAACAATTTTATAAGTTTTTTAATTTCGTTTAATAAGTTTTAATTCTCACGTTTGCGGACATGTTTGATTATTATATAACATAAATATACAAACGTGTACAGTAATTCGTTACGGCATATCACGGGAAGAGCTCAACGAGATAAGCCATGTCTTCGGGTCGATTATGGTTTTCATAGAGTCTCATCGTGATCGCGCTGTTTTAAGGGAGAGTCCCTTGTCGAGTTCATCGAAGGGTTCATAAGACAAATTGTTATTTACACCCTTTTGAATACCAAATTCATGACTCCCACTTTATTGTATTAGAGAAATCTCTTAAGAAATTACGAATAAAATCCTTGTACGCAACGAGAAAAATGTTTTAGAATAAAGTATAATTTGTTTTGATAAAATGAAATAAAAATGTGCGAAATTACTTTTTTCATATTTAAATTAATTTCTTTGTTCTGTTAAAACTAAGCCTTTTTTAAATCTTTAACTTTATTTTTGCTGAATTTTCATTAACGACTACCAGATGCATTGTTATCTTCATCGAATCTTGAAAAAAAAAAAAACATAAAAATGTCATGATTTGAACAACTTTCCACTTTTGTCATTACCAATATCTGTTGATTTGTTGCAACAATATTATATTTCTCTCAGTGGCTCATTATCGACGACATTGCAATACCAACTTCCCGTTTCGCCGAGTACAAAGGTAGACACGAGGAAGATTATACAAAGTATGACTACTCATTCTTTTTTCGTACAACCCGAGTGAAGAAGAAGGGGGAAAAAAAGAACAACAACTGAAAGAATCTGTTTGTCGAGGTCAAAGAGCGCGAAATGGGATCCCGCTTCTCCGGCGCTGACGCTCTGACAAATCAAGCTGAAAATTGAATTCTAGAGTGTCGAGGGGTCCCGAAACCCCGTCCCTTTTACGATTGTTTCTCACTACCGCAGCATTCCGCCAACCTTTTTGTCAAATTTCTTTCCCATTACTTTCATTCCAAAGACTTACCGCGCCTTCCTGCTTCTTCAAATGTTTATTTAACTAACATTATGTAGAAAAAAAGGGAAGGAAACTCATGGAAACAAATTTATATATGTTGCCACATATGTGGCATATATGTGGATATATATATGGCATATATGCGGACATATATATGTCATATATGCGAGTAAGTATGTGGTATATATGAGGGGATATAAATGGAATATAAATGGCATATATGCGAGTAAGTATGTGGTATATATGAGGGGATATAAATGGGATATACGTTGCATATATGCAGGCATATAAATGGCATATATGCAGGCATGTTTCTGAAAACATATATTGCAGCATATATGCCTGCATATATGCACCTATATAAAATTTTTTCACGGGAAAGAAAAAAAAATGTATTCTACAAAGTTTGACTTTTGCTCCAATAACATTTTTCTACCCGGGAATATATCAGTATATCAGTTGTCAATCCCTGGAATCTCCGATACACCGCCAGAAAGGCGAACTAGCAATAAACTCTAAAAAACGACGGATAATGAAATTATATTTATTTCATCCTCGCGGTTAATGCGAGAAGACGAAATTAAATCCATATTAATGGATGACGTAGCTGGAATTGGCCGCGGCAAACCACTTTGACGCACAATAATTCTGACAAACAACTATATGATTTAACAAACGACGACAACTCGGGCGTGAAATGTGGCATAGTTGGCGCGACAGATTTTGAATATAATGAGGTCCTTTTAACGGCGAGGGCGAGAGGGACAATAATAAATCCGCGGATGTTTTCCTCGGGACGTGCGTATAAGTCTGACATATGTGCGGGGTTTTGTTGCCGAGTTTCCGTGATAGATATTTCGCCCGGCGTCTCGGGGCCGAGGGAGCCACTTTAACATTTTACATAAGGGTGTGATCTACGAAGAAGGGTCTGGTATGCCAGACACGCACTGTGATTTGTTCGCCCTTCTCTTTCTTTATTCCCGTGTCACCCGTTGAAAATAAAACCCAACACGCCCAGACGCGCTGAGAAATTCAAATTGAGATAACGCCGGGTCGAAATTGAATTTTACTTTTATATTAATCCTGAAATCGAAGAGCGGCCTCGGGGTGAGTCGGAATCTCGAATTTTATGAGGATTCTGAGGATTGCGAAAGTCGCGTTCAGTTAAATAAGATCTTACGTGAAATCTTATATATCTTATTATGAGATTATGAGATTGCGCAAGACCGCGGAGTAAGCCTCGCATGCAGGGTAATTCGATCGTAATAGATTTTACGCGCTTACAATTTTACGTAACGCAAAGATGATTGTGGCAAAAATGTTAATTCATGATTGTGAAACGAGAGCAGGCTTAGGTGATAATAAAATCAAAGTATAAGTTTCCTTCCGAATAATTATTAATTACCGTTATTTCCATTAAAAATAAAGGTTGAAATTTTCTTTCTCATTGAAAATAAGTTTCTAATTAAATATTAATTAAAGTTGAAAATAATTTATAGATGAAAATCAAGCATGTATTTATGCAATTGTAAATTCTTAGAATAATTTTGTTAAATGAACAAAATATTTTGTCATGATTAATATAACAAGATTTTTTGTTGTTTTAACCAAATTAAAATAATCAAAATGATTTGTTTGACTTAGCACATCCCTTGTGGAACAAAATTCCGAAAAATGTTGAAAAACTGCTAAAATTGGGATTGTTCAGCTCTTTTCAACAAATTATTTCCACCAGGAATTTTTTTCTGCGAGTACTTTACCTATGAAAAAGTTTTATACTATATATATAATATTATATATATAATTATAATATAATATTATAACTATATTTTTTTTTCATGGGTAGATTTACAAATTTTAATTAATTTCCATAAAAAATTCCATCGAAAGAAGTTTGGTTGTTAAATACACCTTTTTAAATTACATTTTTCTCAGGTCTCTCATATCCGCGCCTCCCAATTTCCTGTCTAAGCTCAACGGAACTATTTTCCTATCGGCCTGAAAATTGATTAATAACAAATCCCTCCCAATTTAACAAGATTGCATCATCGCGACCTTACCCTTTCAATCAATTAAGATATAATCTGGAGTATCGGTAACGATAGTTTACAATGGCACGTCGTGCAGCTCGCGAATGGGAAAAAAGAAAAATGATTGATTAATAGTCGATTTATCATTGCCGTAAGTAATAAGCACAAAGTGTAATGACGTATCTATGTATGACTAACGATTCTTAAATCACGATCCGCGAAGCATATAATTTCGATGCATAAATAAACGTGTCGGGTACGTGGCTCTCTGCAATTTTCTAATGTAATAGAGTGAGCGACGCGGATGAAGATGTTTCGATATACAACGCAATATGATCGTATAAGTCAATAGCCTTCGATTTGTAATTGCGCGGAAATTTATAAACGCCATTACATTGCGGGAAAGTGGACGGCTGGATTGTGCCGCGTAAAAGCGTACGAACGATTGTGGCCGCGGCACGGGAGAATCCCTCTTTGGTCATTTAACCTTCGCAATTTTAAACTTTGCATAAAGTTACGCGCAACCTCCGGGTACGACGTATAAATTTTGCCCGCAAAAATGGGAAGCTCGTAATTGTCCATTTCAATTTATGAAATGTTATTATTACTCGGGGCGATGGGTCAACTGCTTTTCCGTTCGATTGCGCACTTATTTGAAATGGCGCGGAATTTTATATGGCAAAAATGGGCCGATTCGTGGGGTAACTTGTGGGAAAGAACGTCCACGCGCGCCGGAGGATTTCTCACTTTGCAATATAATTGCTAAGGGACGGCAAACTTATCGGGAATTTACACTTTGAGACTTCCAGATATTTGCAATTCTTTACGTTTATGAACTTGCTATCGGCGGGCTCGAACCAGCCGGATAAATATGCCGGATTGAATTTAAAGCGCGTTTGATATAATTACCAGCGTTTCTCACATTTCTTGGGGGGGGGGGGGGA
>JABFPN010002509.1:0-21957 GCA_022817305.1 Leptoteleia sp. ZL-2020 | reverse complement strand
GTGCAGCTAATACACGAGTTTGCAAGTCCCCATGACACACGTGGTGCACATAGTACTTTTTGTCCGACCTACGGTGAAAACAAGTCCGTAGTGACTTTATTATTACGAACGAGAATACGTTCGGCATACGGAAAAGTAATGCGTCAAACGACCGTGTTCGCATGTTTTCAGATTGCGCATGCGCAAATATAGCCGTGTGCAATCTGCCTGTTTGCGCACGCTACGCATGCATGCAATGACGAGTTTTCACCGTAGGTCGGACAAAAATGGTATTTCGTTTATATTTTGAGGGATGTAAAAGTGGAACTTAATGGAAAATAAAAGGAAAATTAGTTCGCTCCTGGAAAATGTTCCATTTTTCAATACCACACTGAGAGAAATTTACAAAGTTGTCAGAAGTCAATTTGTAGAGTTGTGACATATTTAGTTGTAATGAGTGTAAATATAGTTGTAACAAATGTAAACTATAGTAATCAGAACTATTTCCACCAGAACTCTATTTTATAGTTGGTTTTGGGCATCAACTATAAAAATTGCACTAAAATTGGCATCAAAAAACAGTACATTACTAAAATTATACCTTAAAAGCTTTGCCTTAAAAAATTTGAATTATAGTTATGTTTTATAGATTTATTATTTATTTTTTATTATTAATTGATTTCCTCAATTCTACATTATAGTTGACTCAACTTGAAATACTTATTTGCACATACAATGAGAAAAAAGGCACATGTTTAATTTTCGTGATTACTAAAATTCTGGTTAAATTAACCATATTATGGTTTATTTAACTAAAAATTGGGTAACTGGAACTAAAATTGTATAGTATTCACGAAAATTAACTATGCGTATAGTTGATATTACTATATTTTTTTCTCAGTGTAGTGAACCGCACTATAGTTGACGCCAAAACCAACTTTATTTTTATAGTTAGGATAACCGAAAATTGCTCTCGGTGCATCAACATTGAATGAAAATATGCTTATCAAGGCACGCGCATTTAAGCCTTATCTGAAAGCGAATTTAATGCGAAACAAATCCGCAATTTAACGTCCGCCAACTGCTGAATTCATTTTGACAAATTACTGGAAATTACGAGAGGGAATTAAATTCGCAATAATGGGGGCCAATATTTACCGATTTCACGGTGATCGAACGGGCCACGCGGTGGGGCGGGGCGGGGCGGGGGAGGAGGGGGGTCAACTTGATAAAAGAAAATATGGGCTATTAGCGTCTATAAAACAATTTGATTGGATGATGAACATTTTTGTAGCACGAGCAAAGACGAATGGCCCGGGTTAGCTTCAATAGAACGGAACGCACGTAATCAAAGTTGGGATAAGGGACACGTGTTGCTAAGGTATAATAACGCACGAATCCCAACGTGTAGCACGCAACCGATTATTCAATGTCTGGACACATCAAAGGATTTTGTAGGTTGTCCTTTAATGATAGGCTCGCTCTTGCGAAATTATGCCACGAATTCTGTCAGTCCTTTGGAGATCTTTTGTGGAAATAGCGTGGTAGGGCCAAGTCTTGCATTTTCCATATCCCCGTTCGCTTTCAATACGGATTATTATTTTATCATTCTGGTTTATTATTACACTGAGAGAAATATTATGGAAAAGTTCCCATAATTTATAGTAAACGAATCATATCGAGCAGATTTTCATTTTTATTTCAAAGTTTAGATTAATTTTTACAATTTGTTTTTTTTTTAATTTTATTTAATTGAATATTAATTGAACAATTTGTTCAATTCTTTAATTTGATCTGTTCAATTTTCAATTGTTCTCTATTATGATTATGGTAAAAATTAATCTTTGAAAAAAATGAAAATCTGCTCGATATGGTTCGTTTACTATAAATTATTGGAAATTTTCCATAATATTTCTCTCAGTGTATCAATTTGTTAATTAATAACCAATATATTTTGTATCTACAAACGAGAATTAAATCAAATTTCAATTTATATATATATATAATTTAAATATGAATTTCTTCTTCTTTAATTTTCTTTTTTTATTCTGATTATAAATATTTGCTTTAATAACTATTTCGAGAAAAATTTATGGAATTAAAGGATGAAATGTTTTTAAAATACAGAATGTAAACGAGCTTTATTTTGTTTGTTTTTGCATTGTAGACGCTTTTGTTTTGCAAATTGTGGCCTTTCGTATATTATTAAACAATCTTGGTTTACGTTTTTAATTTGTAAAACATTTTGTTCGTCAGTTCCAACAAATATTTTAGTTTTAACTATTATATGAAAAGTGATTCGTTTGGAAATTAACTTCATTACATAAATTTATTGATGTTATAGTTTTATTCGTACCGTTAAGTGACTAAAATTGATGAAAAAAAAGAACAAATAAATTACTCCAAAATTATCCCAACTAATTGATGCAATATTTCGTTTGATGAACGAAATATTTGATCATCAAAATTAAGTGAAGTCAACCTAAACGATCACCCCAGTTTCACCCTAAAAACTGACCCTAACGATACCACTTACAACAACAGCAATTCTTCATCCTTCACAAATATCAAATATCATTCGATTTTAATTAACTATTTTTAAATGCAAGGAAAAATAGCCCTGCAAACTATTAATTCGACCCCAATACAAATTGCCACCGAAAATTTCCCAAGGACCATTATTAACAAAATTAAATTATTTTGTACCGCAAGGAACTATTATTATAATCAATAACGCACGAAATTATTCTTTGTTAATCATTTTGATATTTAACTATTAGTGTTAAGGAATAAAACATTCCAGAAAACTTTGTGCAGCATGAACGGACTTCAACTACTATCTCAGCACGAATTTAAGCAAACATTACACAAACTTTGCACAATGTGTTATCAGGTTTCACTCGCCTTTGCTTTTGACACTCACATTTCATTTATTTCTTCTTTTTTTAAGTCTATAATTAGAAAAAGTTCGTAATTTCTAAAAGTGTCTAGGGATAAAATTGTCCTTATCAAAAATATTTGATTTAAGAAAAATTGGAAGAAAAAGAAGTTATCTATCATTCCAATAATGTCTTCCATATCTAATTTTAATTGTTTTGCATCCATTCAACATAAGGAATATAAGAATGTCTCCTTAATAAATTTACTAATAATCATTATCATATACGACGAGATACAACTAAATAAAATTTCAATATTAAACCACAATATTTTTCATATACACAGGGAAACAAGTCAGAAATAAATAATAAAATAATAAAATTTCTTACCTTGCAGCCAGATGAAGTAAACTCCTGAAAAAGTAAAAAAAAGGGAATTATAATATTATAGAGCATGTAAAATAAAGCAAGTTTATAATAAATTTCAACGGAAATATTAATATACTATTTAAAAAAATCACGAATTAAAGGTAAAATAATAAAGTATCCCTATGGGAAATTGCCAGAGTCGACCTACGGGGTCGATTCTGGCCCAGTACTGTTAGCCAGACTTTGGTAAAGAGATGGGGTTGGTACTGGTTTGAGCTTGGTTATCAACAAAAACATAACATAACCAGATGTAAGGCATGCCAGGCAAAATATCAACGCCATAGTTGATCCAAACTTGAACCAGTACTGGTGATTTAAAAAATTGTTCGATGCAAGAGCAACGTTGGATGATTACTGGTAGGGTATAGGTATACAACTGGTACGTTTAGTTATAGGGTACTGGACCAGGGTTATCACTCCATTACTGGCACCATTCCGTCACTGTACTGGTAAATATATTGTACCAGTACTGGTAAGTCTGGTAACAGTACTGTACCAGTATTGGTAACTCTAGTAACAGTACTGTACCAGGACTGGTAACTCTAGTAACAGTACTGTACCAGGACTAGTAACTCTAGTAACAGTATTCTACCAGTATTGGTAACTCTAGTAACATATTGCACCAGTACTGCTAACTCTGTTAACAGTACTGTACCAGTACTGAGCCTATAAAACATATCCTACTAGGTCCACTTGTATATCCTAGCAAATCACAACCAAACAGTCAAAACCATACCAAAAAAATCATCCCCCAAAAGTCCCACTTCTGACAATCAACCAACCCGAAACTAATTCTCAAAGGTACACCTAATTGATAACCCAGATATTTCCTTCCAATTAACACGTCCATCGAATAATTCCCAAAGACAATTGCGACCAAGCGAATCTTTTGTACCGTATCGAAACTACAAAGAGGGGGGATTGGGGGGGGGGAAGAATTGCAGGGTCTGTTAACGGTTCACGATTATTTTAATCCAGCTGTGAAGGATGGCGAAAAAAAAAGAAGAAAAAAGAAAAAGAAAGGACAGACCAGGAGGTGGGGCGGCAAGAAAAAGAGGCACGAGAGGGAGCGAGAGGGAGAAACAGGGAGGAAAAGGAGGAGTAGAGCATGCGGAGCAACAAAGTAGAAGCGCGGGACGCAAGACGGCTGAACAGGTCTCGTAATTTGTTTCGAGATCGTATCTACAAAGTGGCTGCTCGTCCTCGACGAAGGGGGACGACACTCGAGTGGCCGGAGAGGCCAAATGGAAATGGACTGAAAATGGGAATGTAATTTCGAGCGGCTGCAGGACAAGCGCAGTAAGCGCGGGGCATAATCTGTCCACTCTTTAGCGGCGACTTTGGCGAATTCACCGCGAGCAATCGTCGGTATGATGCGACGCTGTGTTGCGCGTGGGCCGACTTGGTGGGTAGTCTAGGGCCCGCGCGAGCTTGCCGGGGAACGAGCCCGGCCGACGAATAAACATTTGAATTATTGGCCTGGGGTGTTTTACAACGCGATTACTACCGAACGGATGGTCGAATGCCCTTAATTGGGACAACGGTTGCGCACATTTGTTTCGAGTGTCAATCGATGCGAGGTTTATTGCGATATGGAGATAACGATATGATAAATTTTACTTCACATATATGCTATATTTATATATTTGAAGTATATATAAATATATTTTAAATACATGCTGCGTAAATTCAGAAGGTAATGCTTCTACCGGACCAGTAAAAGCACGGTACTGGTGCCAAAATTACCAGTACTGGCAAATTGCCATCCTAATACAGAACCAGTAAAAGTCTGTACCAGAGTGAGTACTGGCATGATTCTAACTTAACTTTGGAATTAATATTGATAAACTGAATTTTAACTTACATGTAAGTAATATCAGCAATAAAGCTATACATGCTTTAGGTTTCCTAATTCTCTAATCCATTGATTTTAATGAGAATAAAAGTTTAATTTTACTTTACACCCCCCACTTATGAGACCTATCCTAGAATATGCTTCTGTGCTTTGGTCCCTTTGTACATAGAAAAACAAGAATACATTTATTTATGCATAAGTTACAACTAAATAAATGATATACCGAAACTTAACATCAACCTCCTTAAACCTCTCAAACTGTATCCAAGCATAAACGCCATCCCAACGGTACTTTGACTGATGACAAAAAATTAATAACATTCCACCTCCCCCCACCCCCGATATCCGCATCAATATTTCACCATAACATTTACTAATCATCGCCCATCGAGCAGCGCCCATTAACAAGTTTCCTCCCGTACCACACAAACACCCACCCTCGGGGCTCATGTTAATTTACTTGAAACAGCGCAACCCTCAACCCCGCCCCGGACCATTTTTCTCCCGGCATTCCGAATACATCAAAACCTCGGATTTGCCGAATCCAGTCGGCCGAAGTGAGTCGCCGACTGTACCGGGTGCGGAATGTCTGATTCGAAGCCGATACGGCGCTTTTTTCTCCGGAGAAAAGCAGCGAGAGGAGAGAAAGAGAAAGGGAGGGGGGAAGGAAAGAGAAAAAAAAAAGAAGATAAAAAGATAAAAAATAAACGGCGAAGCGAGGCTGCACGGTAGAAAGCGGTTCCCCGGCACAGGTTGCCAGGGCCCCCGAGACGAGCGTTCCTTGTATCGTATATCGCGCATATCGCACATCGCATCTAAGGATCGGGGTAAGCCGGGTAGCCAGGGGGAATCCGCAGAAGAAAGCGGCGGGGAGGAACCCCCGGCTACAGCGGCACACTCGATGTGCACAATTAATATCGGGTCGTATCTGCGATCTCTCATTATTACCTGGCCGCGCGGCCCCGTGTGGGTGTAACACCGGTGTAGGTACACGCGGGAGTTATGCGCGCGTCAGTGGTGGTACGGCTACCGTACACCGCGGGACACCGCAGTCGGCCATGCATCACTCTAACGAGCCGGGCATCGCGTGCCGATCTGTATTAAGGATTTATAATCCCCCGAGATGTCCGGAGGAGCCGGACGCCTAATGTACCAACTGACTGCGGGAGATTCGCCGCGGCGGAATCTGCATTCTGGACCGATCCCCGGTTGCACCTTGTGATCGAGCACGAACAACCGAAAGCGGCCCCGACAAACGGGCAACCCAAAACGGATCACGACCTCGCCCTTGACGGCTCGAGTTCACCGTTTGGTCAGTTTCGCGCCGGATTCCAGGCCAAATTCAACGGATAAACCTGTCCGTTTGATTCGCGAGTGTTGCCTGATTGCAATGGCATTGAAACCGATTGAAACCCATTAAATCCCATTAGATCCTATTTAAACCTATTGAAACCTATTGAAACGTTTTTTAATCCGCTGGATCCTATTCGAAGCTTCTTTAGGTCCTGTAGCATCGAAATTGGTAATATTTGTAAATGGAATTTTGTAAATTACATGCTCAGTGACTATTAACCGAAAATGACAAACCCTCACGACCTTCATAAAGTAAACTACGATAGAACACCTCATCCTTTAGCACCGAACAATCCTGATAAAGGGAACCAAGAATGCCACCGACGGGGGAAGAAAAACGGCCCGTCTGGAGGTGCGGTTGAACTCGTTTCCGTAATTCAGCGACGCTTCTAAAACTTGGACCGGACTACAAGGCGCTTCCCATTTTTCATGCGCCCCACGCCTAAGCCCAAAATGCCTAAAACCTAAATGCCCGTCGATATTTCATCCGGACGAGGGACAAGCCACCGTTCGCTGGTAGCAGTATCTTTTTGCACAAAAGGCGAGGACGTATGCAAATTTATGATAATGGAGAGCCTCGAAGGAAAACTCGCTATCAAGATATCAATTTCAGGATCCGTTTCATTTACCAAAGTTGAGCAGCACACCCGTAAACATGTCGGGCCATCGCGATGCCTCCTCGCCGTCCATTTATAATGAATACGTAAGAGCGCGCCCGAATTCGAGGGACCCACGGGGCCGGTCCAACTGGCCCACTTTCTTCGTCCCGACCGGTACCAAAATGGCCATCCATCCTACGTTAAATATTCCCCAAAGCCACTGATGACGCTCATTAATATGGACGAGGCGACCCATCCTGCGATTTGTCTTGTTCCCTCCGTGATTAGGCGGACACCAACACGTGTCGCATTCCACTTTAAACACATATTAATTAGTCGGTACCAGAACAGGAAAGCATAACTCTTGGGGCCGCTCGAGACGCCGAGTATCGGGTTACGCGTCGCCTCTCTGATTTCGAGAGGGATGCTGTCCTCCCGTACACTCCCCCCCTGCCCCGGTCCCGCTCCCAAGGGACCGCGGGTGGCCCCGAACCGACGCACTATCAGGCCCCGGCTTGGTATTAATAACACTGGTAGCCAGCTCATATGTTAAACGTCCACCCTGCGATACCTTTCACTGCCGTTGAAGAACCCGCGCCATACCTACGGCACCATCCAGGCATTACAAGACGCTTCCTGATCATTGCCCGGGCAACACCAAGTTCGCAATAATGAAGATAGCCGTTGCGGGTCATTTACATTCGGTTATGGACGGAACCAACTGGTACTCCGGGGTTATCCATGCAGGTGTTGCTTCTTCCAAGGTTTACCCCGGATGATAAAGTGGTCAAATCGAGTCCCGGCGTTAAGACGAAATTAGTCGCCCGGGCCTGGGAGCATTAACGTGGTCGGGAGGATAAGTACCTAGTGAGGCATTGATTTATCGACTTCCTGGCTTAAATTAACTGAGGAATCCGAAATTTGACCAAGTCATCTGAGCTAGTTGAAGAGGGATTTTGAGATTTTCAGCTCTTGCTCTTGGACTATGATTGGAAATCTGATTGGAAGTAATGGTACTGGAAGATATAGAGGATGAGGAAACTGTATTCTCGTGGAAGGCTGAAAGGGTGGTTGGTTTTTTTTTATCCAGGCCATGAATTTCCGCGGGGATCTGGGACGGGTATCAGAATGGGCGATTGGGTTTGACAAAACGACGACCTTCGTTATAACGATACTGTGTAAATCAGCGCAACTTAACCGCAGTTACGCAGCAAAGTGCCAGAAGTACTTTACTTTATAAACAGGTTTCATTATTTTTAGTCGCGCGGTAAATCAAGCGACCGAACCGCACGGCGTAAGCCGGCCGAAAGTTTTTACGGTTCGCGTAAATGAACGATGAATTATAATTCATCGCTCGTCTTTACGCGAAACCTTCCTTTTTTCTCTCCCTCTCCTCCCCACAATTTCTCCTCTCTCCTTTCTTTTATACATCTTTTTTTACCTCTTTCGTCAAATTCTTAATTCTCCGGGCGTAAAATAACGCGCGAAATTTAATTTCGAAAATTTTCGAAACTTCTTAATCCCTACGGTATCTATAACTCCGGTACTTTATTCGCGTCATTAATCTTGTCGCAAACTTTATTCCCGCCCGAGGATAGCGAAAAAAGCGAAACGGAGACGGCGAGTGCGCGGCGGCGAGAGAGAGGGAGCGAGGCGGCGGCCGAGTCGGAGCGAGACGGAGGGCAGAGTCCAAAATTAAATCCCACGTTGCGAACGTGATAAGATGACGCGGTGTTTACAACAAAATAAAATCGACTAAGTAGCAGTAAGCTCGGCGAATAAAAACAGCTAAAATCCACGCCCACGCGAGCCAACGGCGTGTGTAAATAAAAGCACATTATTCTTGTCTGGGAGCGACCGGGCGGGCCTTAAGGCCTGGTAGCTTAGGTGAGAAAGCTCCATAAATAACTAATTATTGCGGGGGAATTGCGCCCGTAAAACGTACGATCCCGCAGACCCCCTGAGTTCCACCGGCCGCGGGCATAAATTACCCATACGGAATTCTCGACTGCGCCACACTATGTTGGGGAATTGCATTAAAAGGGAAAAAGAGAGAGAGAAGAAGAAAAAAAGAAGCGCCAACTTCGCAAGATTTGTTAATTATGAGCCAGCCGGATTCCTTACGAGAGGTTAAATTACCAAATTACATATTTAACAACAGTTCTTTTTTGCGCGGATTAAAGTAATGTCGCCGGGGCTTCTTAATGACGCCCCGGCGAAAGTTATCCGGAACGCGAGTTACGGCTCGGGTAACTACGTAATTCAAATTTGAACACGCCGGAGGATGCGCAAAAGCCGGGAATTATTCACCAGGAATGACGATCCAAGGAATTATTTAAGGATTTCCGTGTAGATCATTATGTCTCAATGTAAATTTCAAAATTAAGCAAACATGAAAACCGTGTAATCTTCTTGAACCATTCGAGTAAAGTGGGACTTCTTCGGGATTCAATATGTGGCTCGGATACCTTGTGCTTGTTAAGTTAAACGCACGCAGGTCTTTACCATGTGTATTCAGATACAGATACACACGGTATACATATATATAAATATACCAAACGGTGGTTTTGGGGACACTCCCTATTTGGGAGACTAGGTACGTGTTGGATATTCAAATTTTGGAGGTAAATTTTCAAATTATGGAGGGAAATTTGAAATTGAGTGTTTAAACTATGTTATAAATTGTTAAAAACTAACTAAAACTAGCTTTTGCAAATGTTTAAACAAATTAACGGAACTAACATTGCCCGGCCCCAGGAACGTAATTTTAGGAAGTGTCCCAAAATGTGACTTTGGGGACAGTCCTCAAAACTACCAGATGTCCTCAAAACTGCCAGTAAACAAGCCAAAAAAAATGGCGATTTGGTCTCAATCCTGCCGTTAGAATAACATATAAATACATATTCAGACCATACACAAGTACACCTAGAACCCCCTTAAGAAATCCTACGACAAAAATCACTAAATCGACTTCCTCAAGGTATCCTTAAAGGAAACCCCATCTCCTTTTCCTCAGAATAATTACAAACGTTCATTTCACACCGCCAACATCTTCATCCTCAATCTACCCAGTATTATCGATAACGGGCCATAAATCCATCAATTTAAAACGTCATCTTCAAATCGATCATCCTCACCTCGCCTCGCGAGATCAATCTCGTGAAAAATGGGCAAAGCAGTTATCGCCTTTTCACATCTAACCGAGGAAGCCCGAGAGAGAGAAAGATAAAAAAAGAAGAAGAGGAGGGGAAAAGGGAACGGGGACGAACAAATTTGCGGGGCAAATTTGTTACAGTCTGAACTCCGGCTGAAAAATTTCGCGGGTCATCTCGTATGTGGTTTACGCAGAACTGCCGGCGGAGCGAAGTGTCCACGGGGATAAATGATGAAAATGGATACGGTTAAATACAGCGGTGTGTTGTCTTTCTGATTTATGCGCTGATGCGCCTCCTTTTCCAGCTGGCGTTTCTACTTTCGTGTACGTCCGCGCGGCAACGCGATACGCCGCGGAGTAACCAAGCCGTTAACGTTTGCCTCGGCGCTTCGCGTGGCCGGGCTCGCGAGGCAAGGTCGAGGCGAGATCGCATCTTCGCGGAACTCGCGCGTACGTACCGATCGGATGCCGCTTTACGCTACCCACGGCGAATGTCATATATAAATGGTGACCGTACCGCAGAAGCCCGCTACCCACCGACAATACCCCCGCTCATACTTTATACAAATGCAACATTTCCCGATGATTCCGTTCCCGGAGGGGAAATTGTTCGGCTAGTGGAGATGCCGCGATAGCCAGCCGATTGCCACCGGATAAGACGATCGCGTCAGCTTGATCGAGTGCGGCAAGGTTCGGTGTCAATTTTAGTAGAAAAAACGGAGGAAATCTACAAAAGAGGTACCTTACTAATGGGAATTGAAGTTGGAGCTTAATTAAACATGTTTAAATACCTTCTTAGTGGATAATTCGAAGGAATCTAGTTGAAATTTTGGAAGATTAATAAGGAAATTGTTTAATTTTATACAGGGAGTAGCAGGGAAGGTTAAGGTTAACCTACCTTTCCTACAATATCGACAGTTGGTAGGTCATATGGACTTGAAAACTCTAACCTAACTTCTTTGCACTTAAAGATACTCTATGTAGCTTCAGTATCTTCCTTTTGTTTGCTTATACAGTAAATCATCCAGGACCAACAATGCTATATCCTTATCACCAACCTATAACAAGGTTACCATACATAATAATCATATTAACCATACGACTATAAATAATTTTCTGTAAATTTTCGTTTCCAGACTATCCCATTCCTAAGGTCATCTATACTATCCTTCTTAATCAAATCAAGCAATATAAATTACTGTCCTATCCCTAAAAAAATACCAATAATTATAGATTCCTGGAAGAGCCTGACTCACTGTCAAAAAATGTTACCCCGGTAAACAGGCATTCCGATAAAAAATATACCACCAAAATATCAATCAGTCACCACTTGACAAAAAGTGCGAGAATTTTTCAAATCAATCACCCGATCTCGGCTTGACCGCGTGAGTCAGTTAATTGCTTAATTGACCGAGATAGTTGATAAATATTAAAAGGTTAAGATCGGTTGAATGCCGGTGCGGGACGTTTTAAAGGATTGTATGTTGTTACCCGACACGTCCTTCGCAGTCTCTCAGCTGACGTGTCTTTTCTCCCGAGCGAACGAGGCACCGTTTGCGGAGAGGTGTCAGAACGACGATTCGGTAGGGCAGTATCTCTTCCCGGCTCATTGTAGACGAGCGAAGAATGAGGGAAAAAAAAACGAGAGGGAATGAGAGAGGGAGAGGCGAAAAGGGAGACGGAGGTATCGCGCCGAGATATTAAAGATAGGAGATAGCTTTATTACCCATCGGGACACCACGCCGGTCACTTTGATCGGTCGGGCAACCACATTTTTCGCTCCCATTTTCGATCCGTCTTGTTTCGTAACCGCCATTAAACGAATCGACACCGGTTACGCGCGTCTTTCAGGAACGCAAAATGGTCCACGTAACCTCGCTTACTTAAGCACTTTTCTAAATGGAACCTTTACGAAACGCTGGTCTAACTCACCTTGGATTTTGTGTGTGAACAGGTCCGAGAAGCGACGTCAAGTAGATTTTAATTGAAAGAATAAATTGGTAAAAGTTGATTAAATTACTAATAATTGGAGGATCTGTTTCGTATCTATAGATCGCTAGTTTGATTATAAATAGATTTAAGATGCAAATGGAAGATAATTTGATTTTCTTGTATTAGGAAATTTTGGATTCGTCTTCTAAATCCAAATAAAGCTAAACACAGAACTCTAATATGATATCTATCTATCTAATTGACATAGAAGAAGGGGAAAAATTCAAATTATTTTATAGATTTAAGATGCAAATGGAAGATAATTGAATGTCCTTCTATGAAGAAATTTAGGATTCGTCTTCTACGTCAAAATAAAGCTATAAACCTTGGTGAACAACTCCTTTTTGTATTACGTCTCAGAAATACGTGACGCAATCCACCGTCTAATTGATCTGGAAAAAAAACTGTTACGCTTTTAACACCACGGAGTAATTTGGGATTTACCTTCTAGACCAAGTGACACCTTCACCCAGCCACCTTTCCAACTTAACGAGGGCCAACTAATTGGGACTGTGATGAATCCAAAAAATTTTGTCAGCTCCCAACGATCTCGTTTAACGACTCTAATTGCTTCCCGCGGCGATTACACCGGGATAACGATCTAACCTTCTGCGCCATGAATTTTGGGTCACCCGTCTTACCTTAACGAGACACACTAAAACGGTCTAAAAAATTACGGCCAATTAAAATTAACCCGGATGCAAATGAACCGTCATGTGGATGGCCAAATTTCGCCGCCTTCCAAAGTTCAAACCTGGCTTCCAAATCGAACCCTACCAAATGGTCGAAAAGGGGGGGAAGGAGGAGGGATCGAAATTGGAGTTATGGAGCAAAAGCGATGGTCCGTCGTGCGGCATCATCGTTGCGCAGTTGTGACTGGGCGAAACGACTATCGGCAGATAAAGTGTACCGTATCCTAGGTGTCGATGCCGGTTCCCTCGGGTGCCTCCTCGTGGCATCGAACCACGTTTCCAGCTTGGAATCGCGCCGGCCGTAAGCTGACAGGGCCGCCCGTCATTACATCGTGACTCGACGGATTCGTAGTGAGAAAAAGAGAGGATGAAAAAAAAAAAGGAAATATGAAGATGCGAGCGATACTTAAACGCAGCATATTTTCGGTTTGTTGAACCTGAGCGCGCGCGCGCTCAGGCCGGTCACCTGCGTGAAAAATTTCGAATAATGCGACCCGTCGTCGTACGTGACGCGTGTACCCGGGCGCAATTATTTCACAATACTGCCCGAAAATGACTATTCGCAAAAAAAAACACTTGATTGGACCCGGGCTTTTTGCTCATTTTCCTTGTGCCGATTTTAATTTGCCGTAATCTTAACGAACCGTGGGGCCTTTAGTAGCAAAATTTGTCCGCGGAACGAAATTTGGTAATTGTGTACTTGTTTACCCCCACCCTTCTATCCAAGCTAAATTTTTTGCGCATGAAATCGGTGCCTTTTTTTGCCCTGATCACGAGTAAAGTAACAAAAAATGGTCCCACTTTAACGGAACATATAAAAATGGCCAAAAATGGGTAAAAGTTGCAGTTTCTCGCAAGTATCTTTAAAAAGGCAAGTATAAATATCATTTTTCCTTACAGAAGCGTAATCTTTTTTTAGAACAAGTGCAGAATTACCAAATTTTCTTCTCGTTTCTGATCGTTTATTTGGAATTGCAAGTTACGGTACCGCGTTGATTGATGCATCGGGGAGGGGGGGGGGGGGCGACGAAAGAGAGGGTGGAAGGGGAATGACGACGGCGAAAAAAGGTTACGGATACGGTACGCATGATTCTCCTGTTTGCGATTAGAAAGCAGCGAAACAACCTGCCTCGATTAGTCCACGTCAAGTCGGTTTGTCATATCAACACTCCTGAGATTCCGTGAGCGCGGCAAAAAGCATGAAGGCCACTGTTTCCACCGCGCAGAATGTTAACCTAGGATCGTGTTATCGTCACGCCTCGCTTTAGATATCGATCTTTCATAAAGGTGGAAAAAAGTGCGACAGATATTTGCCGCTGCCAAAAGTTGCGACGACTTTTGATCGATGGCTTAAAAAAACCGCGCCAATTCAACGATTTCTACCGTCACGTCGATTGCGCTGCTGATTTATATATATATAAAAGAAAGTATATATGAAGTAATAACAAAGTTATCATTATTTTACGAGCTTGGCAAATGTCAATGAAAATTCTTACACTTTATGGTAGTTTTACCATTTTTCATGTACGTAATTACATTTCATTTTTTCTTTTCCTTTTCTTTTTTTTTTTAGTAAGATTGCATCAATTAGTAATGGAACTGAAGAACAAAACGTTTTTAATATTGTCTATATACAAGAGTAATGTTTGTAAACACCTGGAAGGTCAAATTAAGGTAACAAAGACAATAATATTGTTTGTTTACATCCAAGGGACATAAAAATGGATGTAAATATAAAACAAAAACAATACCATCTTACATTTTATACTTCGAAAACGTTTCATTTTTCAGTCCTATCAATTAGTAATATAAGCTAGTAATAAAATCATCCTGCATTAATTTAAATAATACCACGTTACGTGACTCTGGCGCGTGGTTCTAAAATTCGTCACAACGGTGGCAAAGTCAAATCCATCGGAATTTAAATGTAAATTTGATAAAGGAAAATGGCGGGACAATGATTAACCCCCCGCAATCGCGGCGCGGTAAGATTGATTAACACGATTTGCCGCTCGTAAATAGTGTTTTCTCTCGTAGTACACGACAGGTGACTCGCATAATCTGTACTAATGTTAGTTATGATCCGTGCCGTAATGACGGCGATCCTTTCTTGTTATCAAACAATCCTCTTATTGAGCGAGGAGGCAAAATCATTGCATAAGCCCGGGCAACCATGAGAAATTGGGTGCGCCTAAAGGGTTCCGGTCATCAGAGGGATGGGGGGGGGGGGTTAATAACCCGCCCACGTAGTTCGATCGGACTCGAACTTATCACGAGAGTGACCGCGTTCGAACAACAAGATTTCTCTTTTATTCAAACCCGACCTTTACGACTAAATCGAACTTATACTTTCACCGTTGTAAATTTCCAACAAATAGAGTTTGTTTATACCATCGTCGTGCTGTAAAGCGAACAATTTTCTCGGTCACAATTACACTGGGAGAAATTGATATGAAAAGTTTACTGGTTTAAAAAAGGAATTGAGTTGTATACCAGCTAAACCTTATAAATTACTGTTGGAAAAGAGTAAAATTTTGTACTGTTTTGGAAAGACAAAAATGTTACTATAAATTGACCCATCTCGATTTGAACCCTTCGCATCGTTGCTTTACTTAATAAAGAATGCAATGTATCTGATTTGTTCCGGAGCGTTATCTAATAACAGCTGTTTTACTATAACCTTTTCTTTTCAGCCAGTAAGAATCATTGTATCATAACACGCAAAATGTCAAATTAATATAATAAAAACAATAACAATGTTTGATATTGTTATTGTTCTTGTTTCAAATAGCTTTTAACCAACAAAATTTAAAAACACAAAGTTCGATTAAATTCTTTTGTATTGAAAACGTTTAATACTTCCATCTTGAATTTTTACATTTTTTTCCAATTTCCCAAAACTTTTTTAAGCTTTTGAAAAGTTGCGTTACCCTTCTAGGCCCCTACCGGGCGAACTGTCAACTTTTACTAGGGTTAAAATAGAAATTTCTCAATCTTATCGAAATACATTTACCATTTTACTAACATACTAGTAATTTTTTTTTAATTTTTTCTCGTATTGTTTTGTTTTGAACTCTCTATGACCCTTTCGTCCTTTGGTACGTCCAAAAAAAAACATTATCGCCGTGTTTATTGGTTTAATTTGCCCTTGGACATATTTACAAACTTTCCATGTTTACTTCCATACGAAATGTTCCCTTTTTCAGTTCCATAAATATTAAAACTTATTGCATCTAAAAAAAAACAGACACTTCAAAAACTCGGGGAAAAAAATACAATTTGACACCAGATAATTACCATATTGGGGTAATTCTAAATTGCCACATTATGGTAATTCTCAACTGTCCGACTATTAATATTTCATCTCGAATTGCCGAAGTGAATCGTTATCAGTTAATAGGAATCGTCGAGTGTGTTTAGCGTGGCCATCGTTTTTGATGGGGACCAAATTTTTGCCGCGGAATAAAATAATAAAAAAAAAAGAAAAGAGACGACAATTCAAACAGTTGAACAGCTGTTTACACGACAAATAAGTCCCCAACGTTAGATCAGGAACAAAAAATGACTATCGTTTGTCTCAGATGAATAACGCAGCGACGTAGATTACGACGATTAATGTATGGTAATCAGTTTCTTCGGGCGACCACGGTAATGTAATTCGCGGCGCGATAAGGAAGATTTATCGCGTTTCCAATAAATTTATATAAACTACCGATACGCGCGCGGCCGAAAAAAAAAACAGAATGTAATGACAAATTTCGAGGTTAAATTAATTAGCGACGCGGGACGAGCGCGCGCGATGACTTTGTCCCGGCGAAATATTGCAGGATTATTCGAAATGTTTTGATAAATAATTATTATTATTCCATTAAGGAACGCACTGTTTCGTTATCATTTAATTCTTACTAATGCGTGGACAATGAAAAGAATTATTGAATACACACTGAGAAAAAAGTAATAGTAAAATTGACAACAATTTATATTCATTTGAAGTTATCTTTGAAGAGTGAAAAATGTTACTAGTAAAAATAGTAAAAATGATAATTATCAAAGCAATTTGTAGTAAAAAATGTCCACTTTTTTAACCGGACTATTTTAATAACAAGAAGACTTTCCACTTGATATTTTATGGAACTGAAGAACGAAACGTTTCTTTTTTTATATTTAAGAAAAAAAACTGTTTGTAAATATTAGTAAGGTCAAATTAACGAAACAAAAACAATAATATTATTTATTTACATCCAAAGGACATAGAAATGGATGGTAAATAGAAAACAAAAACAAAGCTCGTTTACATTTTCTATAATAAAAACGTTTCATTTTTCAGTACCACCATATTTCGATAAAAATAATTCCGGTTACTATAAGTATAATGTTCTTATCATAAGAATAATATTCTTACGTTTAGAGAGAATCCTATTAATGAAATAATAAATATCTAATTGACATTAGAAGACTGTCCTCATAATATTCGCATTATTTCTTTCAGTGTTAGATTTTACCATAATTTTATGGTAACTGACACTACTATAAGAACATTTCAAAAAATACCACAAACATAATTACAAACTCCCCGCAATAAACCTTAAATCCCCATAAATCCCACATTTGAACCCGCCACATTTTGGCAATTCTTTCGCAGTGAGTGGACGGCCGCTAATTGAACGATTTCGCGACACTCCAGTTAAGAAACAATAACGCGCCTTCCCCCCTCCCCCTCGCCCGTGTGAAACCGCGCGAGGTGGCTGAAAAATGTTTTGTTTCACTTTTACTCGCGGCAATCGCGGCCGCGCCGTCGGCGAGGCGAAAGGCAACTCAATCTAGGTCTCCAGCGAGAAATGGCCAAGAGGGGGGGGGGGGGGGGGGGTAGAGGGAAAAAAGGGGGCAAAAACAATTAAAAAAGGATAGGAAAAATGGGAATGGAAAATGGCGGTCGCGCGCCACCGTTTGACAAAAAGCGGCGGGCCGTTCGAAAAAATTGATTTGCCGAAAAACGCGGGCGCGCGCGGCCACTGCGCTCGGATATTAATACTTTAACGGTGGAGTAACGGTTCGTGAATTGGCAGGCGTTAATAATGGTGCCCGTACTCGCAGTTCGGCCATAAAGTTAACGACCAGGATTGACCTACAAATTCCCTGTATTTTACATTGGATTAATTAATTTCTTTTTTCCACTTCCCCCCCCCCCCACTTTTTCTTCTTTTCTTTTTTTTTCTTTTTTTTCACTTTTTTTGCAAGCGCGCCTGGTTGATGCAACCAAGCGCGTGTCAATATTCGGTTGGGTAAAGGGTTAATTGAGAAAATTCGACGGATAGATTGGATTTTGCGAAATGCCGATGAAAATAATCGAATGAAAAGGACTGTCCGGTGACAAAAAAGGACGGCGTAATTTATGTAAGAAAGTGAAGTTGCGAATTGAAAATGATTTTTTAATAAAGCGGGACGAAAAATTTTTTTGAATGCTGGAATTTAAATTGAAATTTCGCGAGGAGCCGAATGAAAGGAAAATTGAAGTTGAACGATTTTTGTTGTTTTTTTCCAATTAAAAGTATTATTATAAAAGTGTTCAATTTGTTTTTCGACAAATTTAATTATGGAATTATTGTTTTTCTTTTAGATTATGCTTCGTATAGGCAGAGTAATATCTTTGTCTTTTAATTTTAGATGAAAGAAACTTGGAAGGATAAGAAATTGAATTTTTGATAGCACTTTTTTGTTCTAAATTGTTTGACTTTTCCATAATACCGAAGAATGAAATGTTCTTTAAATTATAAACGTAAACAAAAGTTGTTTGTCAACACGCGAAAGGGCAAATTACCCAAACAATAACAATAACAGTGTTTGTTATTGTTTTTGTTTTGTTTCCAATTGTCCTTTATAAATAAAAACAATGTTTATTTCAATTTTTCCTTCGTTTTGTTTTTATTTGTTGTCCTTTTTCGTTTTATTCCTCAGACTGTCGAGATAGATTGTTATTAACTGCGTCACTTCACTATATTAGTCGAGAATATTATGACAAAATTGAGCGTGCGGTGAACAACCGCGCGATTTGCATGCTTAAGATAAGCAAAAATGTACAAGGGTTTTGTAACGCAATTTTCGAGATAGTTCAAGGTGTAATTGCAAAACGCGTATATACTTTTGTGTGTAATGAAGCAACCCATTGTGCCGTGAAATTAAACACTTTACGGAGGTTCTTGTTTCCGCCGCAAACACACGAAAATTTGCCATTAATTTACTAATAATCATTATCATATACGACGAGATGCAACTAAATAAATTTTCAATATTAAACAACAATATTTTTCATATACATTGGGAAACAAGTCAGAAATAAATAATATAATAAAATTTCTTACCTTGCAGCTCGGTGAAGTAAATTCCTGGAAAAAGAAAAAAAAGAGAATTATATATAAAGAACATGTAAAATAAATGGAACTGAAGAATGAAACGTTTTTAATATTGTTTATAACACAACAATTTATATTTAATATTGTTTATAAAAAAACAATTTTATAATAAATTTCACCGGAAATATTAATATGCTATTAAAAAAATCACGAATTAAAGATAAAATAATGAAACATCCCTCTGATTCAGTGAAAAATCCCCACGAATTTTAAAATTACACTAAGAAAAAGGAAATATTATAAATTACTATTTTTCATACCAATTTAAGGACAAGTAATTATTACATACCACACACGAAAGTAATTATTTTTCCTATACACAATAGTAAGGTTTAACAATAATATATTAGATTTTAATTCAAAATTACCAAAAATTACTTTTACAACTCTTATCTTTACCACTTCTAATAGTAAAAATTTCCTACTCCTGCTTAAACCAATACAACATACTCCAAATTTGACGATTATTTCTTTTTTCTCAGCCCGCGAATTACAGTGATCACAATGCGGATAAAAGTTTGACAAAGAGGGTAAAAAAAAAAAGAAACTGCAGCGCCGAGATTAGATAATATCTGGAGATAAACGCGGGGCTCATTACGCTCGTTAAATAACCAGCAATTTCCAAATTAAAACCGGCCAACGAAGACAGGTATGGCATAACTACAATAACAGGTGTAGATTTTCAGATCGGAATAAGAACGGGCGGAGTTCTTTTCATGTGATTATGAATAGTCATTCGTTACCTGACCGACTTCTTTAACACTTTTAAAGTGTGAAAGATATCGTGAGCGAGCCAATACAATATTTAAAGTCGTTATAAGTCACGTTAATTTGAACGACGTGGAGAAAAGGAAAGGCGAGGAAAAATCTCGGATAACCGAAGAGGGGTTGCATTCGGCGCGATGACTAATATGTAAATGTGAAATGAGTTGCGGAAAAAAAAAAATGTTGTTCGAGTCGCGCTTGTGTTGGTTGTGAAAAGGCCGATCTCTCTATCTCTCTCTCTCTCGGTTACAAGTAGTTTGATCAATGCGGCACATTGCAACAAAATAAACATGTTTTGATTTTTTTTCCTCCTCTCTTTTTATTTTGTTATTGAAATTGAAATTCATTTTCTCACCTCTTTTTTTTTCCTTCGACATTTTTTTCAACAATTTTTTTTTTTCGTTTTTACGATTTCTAATTGTAAAAATGAAAGGCGAGAAAAAAGAATTATGCATGGAATTTATAAATGAATAATTTATTGTTGTTATTGTAACTATGATTATCCGTGAAATTTTTGATGATACACGTTACGTCATAATCTCCGGCCACGATTTCTTCAATTAATCGTCGGTACTTTGAGATTGGAACGCACCCATTATGAACCGAAGGTAGACAATTATTTATATTAATTCGGGTTAATTTAAATTTGTCACTTCGATTTTGTTCACTTAAATTTCAACGGAGTAGAAATGTAAAGTCTTTACAAAGTTTCGAGTTTGTTCCTTAATAATGTCTTAAAAAGTATATGATTATGAATCAAACCTTTCGAATTAACCAATAACCCATCAGTCTATCCTATACCACCAGAAGAAACTGGAAAAGTAATTAAAAATAAAACAAATTTAGTCTAACAAACAGTTACTCTAACGCTCTTGTCTACTAATTCAGTTTTGAATAAATTATGAATATTTTTAATAAGGATTCGTTTAAGTAATTAGGTATTCAATTAATTTTCGATCTTAATTACGTAATTTATTTTCTTTATATAAAAAATAATTTCTTATATGACTTGAAATTTCATTCGTATTAGATTATATAATATCCCTATGGGAAATTGCCAGAGTCAACCCTATGGGGCAGATTCTGGCCTAATACTGTAACTATCTAGGAACCTACCTAGGAAACCAGCTGATTTGTATATAGGTATAATATAGGTATATATATTAGGTATATATAATATAGGTATACAAATCAGCTGGTTTCCTAGGTAGGTTCCTAGATAGTTATAGGATCTTGCCTAGTTTCCTAGATAGGCTCCTAGATAGTTTTAAGACCTTGTCTAGTTTCCTAGGTAGGTTCCTGGATACTTATAGGATCTTGTCTAGTTTCCTAGATAGGTTCCTAGATAGTATTAAGACCTTGTCTAGTTTCCTAGGTAGGTTCCTAGATAGTTGTAGCATCTTGCCTAGTTCCCTAGGAAGATTCCTAGATAGTTATAGGATCTTGCCAAGTTTCCTAGCTGGGGTCACCTATCAGTGATCAACTAATTTTCGACCTATGACCCCAGCTAGGAAACTAGGAAAAATCCTATAACTATCTAGGAACCTACCTAGGAAACAAACTGATTTACTTCACCAAACAAGTTCTACTTAAATAATTTAAAAAAGAAAATCAAGATTCAATTATTCAATATCAAGCAGAAACGAAAACTTTAAAATCCAGAACGAAAAAAGAAAAAGGAAGGGGGGAAGGGAGTTAAATGTTGATATTAAAATTCGGTGAATTTTTGCAACGGTGCAGTGGGCGAGACGTCCTCGTCTTGGACGTTTGACAGCGATGCGTAGCGACGAAAATGTACGAATGAAAAGGCTCAGAAACTGGGAAGAAAACGAAAGGAGGGTAAAAAAGGA
>JABFPN010002508.1:0-21962 GCA_022817305.1 Leptoteleia sp. ZL-2020 | reverse complement strand
GAAATATACAAAGTTATCAGAACTAAATTTGTAGAGTTGTGACATATTTAGTTGTAATAACTGTAAATACAGTTGTAACAAATGTAAACTGCAGTCATCAGAACTATTTCCACCGCAACTCTATATTATAGTTGGTTTTGGCGTCAACTATACAAATGCAGTTGCGCTAAATGCAGCGGCACATTTGATTGCTATGGTACCCTAGGCTCGTATTGATAACTGCCTCTCTTATAACGTCAAAGTATAACTATCTTTCAAATTTTATCGTATCTCAATTGTTGCCACACCAGGCTCAGACATTGCGAGCCTTATTCTGCAGGATAAATAGAGAAATAAAGTTTCAACAACAATATCAGAACAGAATTTACAGCCTAACCTCTAAAACAACTTCGAAAACAATAAAATAAACTTGATATAATAAAAATTTCACTAAAATTGGCATCAAAAAACAGTACACATTACTAAAATTATATCTTAAAAGTTTTGCGTTAAAAAAATTTTAATTATAGTTATGTTTTATAGCCTTATTATTTAATTTTTATTATTAATTGATTTTCTCAATTCTGTTTCATAGTTGACTCAACTTTACATATTTATTGCACGAAGTGAACTGTACTTAGTTGACTCTAAAACCAACTTTATTTTTATAGTCAGGATAACCGAAATTTTCTCTCAGTGTGCAAACAGGAAAATGATTCGCAACGAGTTGAAGAATATATAGGTTATACTACTGCGAGACTGATTTTACGATCGCTATTTATATTGCAAATTATGTTAGGGAAACATTAAACGTAAATTGCAAAATGTAATATTAAAATATTTTTAAATAAAATGGACTCGTACGGTGAAAAAGTCTCGTATGACGTTATTAAATGAATATTAATTGAAATTATTTCGCTCTTTCTCCCGTGGATGTAACACTTATAAAGAAAAGATGGACAACGATGAAGTTACAGAATCCATTGCGTTTAGGATTGAATGAAATTTAAATTTAGAAAAAAAAACAGTTCCTCGCCAATTTATTAACTTGCTTTTAACATTTCCTATATAAAAAGAAGTTTCTTATTTATTTGCTGGAATATAAAATTTTATTTAAAAGCAAAACAGTTATAGATTTAGATCCATTTAAATCTTTCATTTCACCACATATTATTCTATTATTAATTATTTGATATATATATATTATTTAATAAATCTTCTTTTATGTAAAATTGAAACAAATATTGTAAAATTAATATTTATTTGAATTTTACATGAACTTGATATTTTTGAAGAAGATACTCCTTTCGGTACCAAATATTATTTTGGAAATTCAGAATTTAAACTTCAACTGCGTTGTAATAAGTCGCGTTAACTGCTGGATAAATCGTTAAATTTTATAGTTTTCGAAGAAACGGCGGGACTTTCGAATGCATTATCTGTGATGTCGATGAACAAAGACATCTTGACGTTAACTCCCCGTTGATTAGAAACCTTGCAGTGACCCTTCAGAAGTTAATCTAGACCATCCGTACTATCGTGCAACTTTGGATCTCTCGTTGAACGCTCATCAGTCATTTTCTGCCTTTGTCGTAAACCAGAAACAATTTACTCTTACTTTCAGTACTAATATGTGGCAAGGACGGTTTGGAAGGCCACGTATGTTTGATATCAAGGTGACCCGCTGGTTTGGTCACAAATTTTTCGACATATTCTCGTAATTTGGCACGGAATCGGTTACAAGTGAAACGATTTCGCTGAAATAATCTTTCAAGAATGAACTGAACTCGAGACGATGTTGAAGATAGAGTCTCCGAGCAAAATAGAAGGATCGACAAGTTTCATTGACAGCCATAATTATCACCTTACATTGCCACAACAATGGTAATATTACACTCAGCTGTAACTGTCAAAGCCATTTTCATTTCTTTTTGCAATAAAAGGAACTTTTACGGTATCATTTTTACGAAAAGCGTGAGACACAGAATCGGCTGCATTGTAATTGGAGAAAGTGAAAGAGCAAACTTTAAAATATTTGAAATCGTTTAATTAAAATTCTTCCGATTGTAGTTGGGAGAGCTGGGTCACGTTTGACGTTCAAATTTCGACGCCCAAGAAATTGGTTTTGATCTTTTTGAATCAAAATCTTTGTTTGATTAAGCGGCTAAATACAATGGTGCCGAATAAAAAGCAACTTATGTTAATGTTAGCTTGTTTCTACTCTACTTATCGCGTGCTCGGCTGCTGTATCTAATAAGAAGAGTCGGGCCCGAGATGTTCGCGTTGCGGAAAAATTTCAATTATCCTTTATTCTTTTATGTACCAACAAATCCAGCATCATGCTTGTAAGATTCGCCTTTTTTAAATTTCGCTCGTAAACTTGTCCACTTCTTCGTTTCGTTAAATAAAAAAAGTTTGATAACAAACGTCGAGTCGCAATGTTGGAAGATTAGAAAATTTTATTTCTTCCCTTTCATTTCAAGATCAGAAATGTACTCTTACTGTTCAGTACAAACTTCAATCAATTATGACTTTCACTTGAATTTTCTTTAACATTATATTTTTATCTAAATAAATTACTGAATTAACAATTTACCATTATAATACAAGCTAAAGTGGACTGAAATACAGAAAATAGATCAAAAAGGTGAATTGAAGGAAAATAATTAACTGAAACATGAAAGATATTAGGAATAATAAAGAAATAAAAAACTAAGTACTACACAAATATATTAAAAAATAAGAAGTTTTATAAGAAGTCTAGAAAGGTAAAAGGAAGAATTAACGAACGTAATTAATGTTAAATAAATTAATCGTAAAAAATTTATAAGATATCTTAAAAGTGGACTGGCAAATTGACTAAACTGGAACTACGTAGCTAAATAGATTAAAAATAGTTAATTCGCTCATAGTTAACACTCTCTTTTGTTTAAATGTTAACGCAATTTTTCGGCATAGAACCACCAAATGGAGCGTAATCGACGATAATGTATGCAGACAGGGTTTGGATCGCATGTTTACAAATGTTCGCGTTGCACAAGTGACATTGACATATCGGTCCGTAATAAGAAGTCGCTCGCTCCTCGTTGACCTCTTTATCGAGTTTTCCGAAAGTGCGCACGGTCAAATTGGCCGTGCAAACAAAGCGCGTCGCCGCATCCAGTTCAAAATGCTTGTGTATCCAAACTCGACTGTCCATTCGAGGCTGTATAAATTGTAATAACGTTGAAAAAAGAGTGATGTAGAAATCCGTGATTTCACTGTATAATTTGTAAGGTCCTCATAAATATGGTAATTTTATAGTACTTTTATGTATTAGATTAACCGAGCATTTATTTATTTAACAATTAGTCGCGTGGTTCCCGTTAACTACCGGCGACATAAATCATGCGCGCGCGCGACAAAAAATGATGAATAATGTATGCGTAATGTAGCGTTGGGAAATTGGACGCGCGGACGCCAAGGACCTTCGGGATTACCTTTTTCTGTAATTTCGCTTCATCACGTCTCTTTGTACTGGACAAATATCCCGCTGAAAACATTACAATTAGAAACCCATTTTGCGCGGCATTTAAGTCCACCTTTCGAGTTGTTTAACGAGACGACAGCGTTGCGCCAAGAGGTGCGAACTGCAAACGCACGTGGGCTCGCGCGCAAAACCCCACGAAATTATTTGATTTGGCCTCTTTCGCTCGGCCTTGGCGGATTCCCGATAACATTTTTGCATGCTCCTAAAACTTGCCTTTCAGCAAGGGTCAGTAAACTGATAGCTATCTAAAAGTAAACATATATGTTGCATATATGATTTTGACCACATAAATTCACCATATATGCAAATATAAATGATATAAAGAATATATACGTCGCATATACGGTAAACATACATGTTTTGCCATTTTTATTGAGTATATAAAGTTTTACTTGGGTGAGCTGAACAGGTGTCGTAATTTATTTTACAAAATTCTTTTGGATGGAGGAACAGATAATCCATTCATTTATCGTGCGGCATCGGACTGAAACTCATTTGGCGTTTTAATGGGATCGCGGTTATTATGACCTGAGGAATTACCTTTAAAAAAAAATAACTTTCCCGGGCGGTACAAAAATTATGTTTGTGGTACATAAATAGAACATAAAAAATACACAATTCCTGAGTAATAAAAATTTTAATTTGATGATTCGGGGTCCAGCTACCCTGACGTGTTGTTATGCACCAATCGAAAGTAAAATGTGAAACATATTCTGCCGACAATGTGCAACGTGTCTTTCGCGCTGGCCGGGACGGCGCGAATAGATATTCTTGGTATTTAGATATAATTATTAAGTTTACTTTTTGTTAAGTTGTGCGAACGCGTTAATGCTGCGAGCAAAAAGTTCTTCGATCAGGGTAAATATTTAAAACTTGGTTAAAGGCTATTAAATTGATTGGCTTGAAACTGTCAGTGAAAAACTGTTATTGGCAAATGAGAAGAATGAAAAGAGTGTAATGTTAATGGGCATTAAATTTGTATGATAAAAAAAAAAGATTTAAATTTTAATATATTTGTAGCGTCCTTCAATAATCGAAGGTATATAGAAGAACACATTTTTTTGTACAGTTCTTTTTTAAAAGAAGACATTTCATTTTTATAAAATGTTTTTACATTATAATGAATGACTTTCAAAGTACTTTCCATTTCTACAAAAACGTTTTATCATCTTTGCACTATAATCTATCTTCTTTATTAGTCGACAGACAAAATTGTGACAATCAAGTGCGAATGATAAAGTTCTGCAATTAAAATTTAATTCAAGTTAATTAATTTCTAAAACTTCAAAAATCTGTTCTCACCTACGTTTAGCAAAGAACAAGGTGCTAAAAAAGATGAAAAAAAGAAATTATTAGAGACTCAAAATTTATTAAAGAAAAGAATTTATTGTTAATAAAATCATTTAATTGTTCATTATGTTGTAAATTTCTACGATAAGAAACTAAGGAACTAAACTGTTAAAATGCGTCCCATTTGATGTATTTAGTGCATAATAGTAAAACTGTTAAGTGATTCCAAACCGCTTTCATGCAAATTCTCATTAAGTGCTGATGATTTATAAGCATGATCTTTGTGATGTATCATCTAATGTCACGAAACAATAGTGCCGCCAATACATCTCTCGTTGTGGGTCTTTTCCCTCTTTAACGTTAGAAACTCTGTCGTCAATTTCTCCATAAATATCGAATTTCCCTGTTTAATGCGACAACTGTAATTAATGAAAGAGCAGATTGCATAAATTAACAGCTGACCCTTACTTAGAACAACCTTGTGAATGATCTTCTGGCAAAATTATAGGCTGATTAAGAGAATATCACCTACTCATCTTTATAAATTTATTTTACTTTTATTAATTTTTTTCTAGAGGAACATTATATTGTTGTTGACTATTGCAACACAGTGCTTATTTGAAATCATTGAAAATATGTTGTCACTGTTGTTTTAATGTTTTTATCGCATGATTTGAAGAAAAAGTCGGTGATAACAAGTACAAAGTAATAATAATAAAAGCAAATTTTACTATTAAACCAGATAATAAACTTTTAATAATAATTTTATTAATAAACAAGTAGGTTAATGCATTGCAATCCGACGCCCTCTTAAGTAGACGTCTAATTTTCCAGTTGCAAGTCGCGAATGAATTTGAACAAGTTTGTAATTGTCGCAAGCGCCGCGTGTGTGAACACTCGGGATAGATAGATATTAGTGGTACAACGCGTGCGCTAATATCGGATTGCGGCGTAAACCAAGACACGTTACTTATGTGGATATTCGAAATATTTACGAGTTAACGATCGTGAGCACGATCGACATTTTTTCGATAATCGGCTTGAGCAACGCGGCAGTTTTTATTTCCCCCAAAGCCCGTGGATGTGCAAGTCAGGTGAGCTAATGAACCACCGGTCTATTCGGTTTCACGGAAATGACCGGCACGAACGCGCGCAACTTTTGACACGCAAATTTCGCGACCATTTTCCGCGCCGAAAGTTGACGTAAGCGCGGCGTAATCGTAATGCCGTGGAGTCGACCAATAAATGTCATTATGAGGTAATCCTCAATGGGAAGATTCGATTGCGCAATCGGATTCTTTATCAATCATTCCACGCGTTAATATCGCGACGTCGTTTTACGGGATGTACAGTTTTTTGGGGGAAAGTTGTTGCCGAGGGGACCGTTTCGAATTTGTGTTCGATTATGTTAATGAAAACAAATCTTGAGCAGGCTGAAAAAATGGAAGCCGTAAAAACATGCCTACGGTATTTAGGTTAGAAATGGAATTTATAACCTCATTTTACAGCGCAAGCCAAGTTTATGAAACGGACTTTAATTACGATATAATTAACAACCAGAACTAAATAATGGAACACTTTTAGTGAAGCAGAAACATTTTATTTTTTCGAGCCAAGTGTTATTTGGGCAGCGAATGCATTTCAATTATGAACCCGATTGCATGGGATGATATTAAGAAAAATATATGTGGAAATATTGAGCATCCTATGTATATTTTTCATTAAATTCAAATATCACTGATTGAGACTTGCTTTAGACAATTGAATGTTAATTATTCGTGTGGATTACTCTAAACCGTAAACAAATTCATAACCAAGTCAACAACAAAATGTTAATAGTTTCCCATATAAGAAAAATTATTCTACTAATAATGTTTTTAATAATATTTAACATAGGTGTTTGTAATATACCGAAGAAAAACTTTATTTCTGTGCTGTGAAACAATATTCTTGACATGGAGAAAAAATTGTCTTGCGCCATAAATAATGAAAATAAACTATCACCCTGAATTTTATTTTCACGCGCGCTTATGTATGTGGAACAAGTAAATTCGATTAACATTTTATTGCATAATAGAAGCAAAAAATTGTTATGAGACCTTTGAGCGATTTAAAATGAATTACGTACATATTAAATACGTAAATTTGTTTATGATGGAACATGTACGAACGTAAGGCGTCATAATTTTGTCATTTTGTATTAGATAATAATTTTTGTCTCCAAAGAAGAGTCTTGTTAATCTTTTCCGGGTACATAGATCGAACAGTTGCATGAATGCAAGAGAATAAAAACTATTTCTGCGAATAAATACGTAAACAATATTTTGGATTGATTCAAACGATTTAATTTCTTATTTCTTTTCAGATAAAATAATTTGTTGTATTCTAAATTTATTAATTTTTAAACAACTATATTAGTTAAAAGTAAATGAAAATTTAAATGTAAAATTTTTATGCGTATTTTTAATGCACTTTTGCAACAAATTTTAAATTATGATTTTTAGATTATCAAAATTGATAACATTTTGATAATACCATTACAAGGTTTATACTACTAGGATTTTCCGAATATTATTCAAGAATAAGAGGTCACAAGAATTATTTCTTCATTGGTCCTTTAATTTTAATAGGTGTGCATGTTCTTGGAAACGTCTCAGTGGAAACCTTTCTCTCGAAATTTCAATTTGCACAAATTCTTACTTTTTATTTTGACTTGGTTATGATTTTGTTTATGGTTTAATTTATACCGTTGAGACCTTTCTCATGGTACTCATGAGGGATTCGCTATTTTGTACAAGAAGTGAATTGTCCTTGGCGTGCCTGGTTAAACCGGTTGTTACTTTGAAAAAATTTTTGCTGGTCATGTTGATCAAGCAGAATCACAAAAATCACAATTAAATTAAAAAAAAAATTGCAAAAATTCGCAAATGTACGTACGCAGACGGTCATAATTGTTTTTTCGAGTATAAGAACAAAGGATAATTTCTAGAAAACTTTGCGTCCTTGTGATATTCATTTTTTATCTATTTTTAGTTTGTATGAAATTTGTATATTATTAGATACCTACATTTGTTTAAAAATAAGCCTTTCAATTTTAATCACAAATGCTTTTTATTTATTTATTTTAAGATCAATAATACTAAATGTGTTATTTTATGTACGTTGGATAAAGAAGAAAATCTCCTTTGGTGACTTGCCTTGAAAAAATAAATGGAGAAAGTTTATGCGTAAAAAAAGTTAAATTATTGTATTTATGGAATACGAAGTTTTACAGTTTGAGGACCGTACTTTATTTATGACTGGGAATTAATGGAGGTGCTATGGGAATTAAAAATGTAGAAAAATCTTTATTTTTCGAGTATATGTGTATAAATTTTTCTCAATCATTATTGCCTTTAATTTCACAACATAATTTTTCACTTTCTTTAATTTATACATAAAACAAATAATCACTTTTGACACTAATTAGGACTTTTCAAGATCTTAAAGATCACAATAAATAATTAATAATTCAAATTCATTTATTGAATTTGCTTGTTAATATTTCGCAACAGTAGTTTTGAATGTATAATTTTTTTAACATTAAATAATTATTATAAAAGTATGAACACTTCAAACTTATAAATATGTCACTTATAGTCTTTCTTTTTTAAATAGTTAAATATTTGACCACATTTTACAAGTCATATATTTGATAAAATAACAAGCTACATATTTAACAACACTTTCCTCCATTTTATATACGGAATCATATTAGGAGAAGCTAAATAACATTCTCTCGATTGACAGCAAAAGAGGTAGTGGAATTTCCAATTAAACATAAATTGCTGTTACAGAGATTATTAATGTCTTTACAATATTTATTATTTTAAATTATCTAAATAAGTGTTCTTGAATTACTGATTGGCAAGTATTAACGTAGCAATCATCCTCTTGACACCAATCTTATACTTAATTTCTTGATAAAATTTATAATTTCTCTAATTTTATGTAAACATAAGATTATATTATTGTGCGAAAATCACAGTATTTCCAATCTCTCTTTATCAAATTCTTTAAGCATCTACGAAACATTACTGCTACCTACGGAGTTCAGATGCTTCACGAATACGAAAAATTGCAGTGATATTATACTTTTTATAACAAGGAAAAATAATTAATTAAAAAGCACAGGTTTTGCGACGTATTGCAATTGAAAATTGACAATAATTCCAAAACAATAATTGAAAATATTAATCGGAAAAGCAAAGAGAAATCCTTGGAACTTGGTCGAATTCCAAGCAGGAGTCGAAAGAGGATGTCTGTTGGCATTTTTGGCGGGAATGTAGTGCAAAGCTTGCACGTGTATTACAATCTCCCTAGATAACGATTGATCTGGCGTAACCCAAACGGCCTTTATCCGTTCGTACGCCAGCGATCACGATCGGCAGAACCGATCCCGGTCGGCTCGCCTGATTCTCGCGTACTCGTGAGCACCGTTCGTGCTCGGATGGATAATCCCAGATGGTAGTCGAACGGTACTTGCCACGGAGAAAGTCCAAGTCTTCCTTTTCTCCGGGCCTGGTTGCCTCTCGATCGCGCGCGCTCGCGATGCCTCGCCTTCTCTCGCTCGCGATCGGCGCTGGCGATCCTCGCCGGCTTGGCGCGCGACTAGGGTAACTTGGCTCGCGCGATGAGACCGGCTCCGACGGCGCTCGACGTTAGTGGGTAAGTGGGTCGACCGCCTAGTTAATTACTAATCGCCTGTCCAGTATCCGCCACGTCGGTCCCGCCGTCGGCGTGCCTATGCCACTCGGGGCCCCGACGCTCTCGGTCACCTTTTACTTTCGAATCCTATCCCACGTACGGCCGAAACGGAACCCCTCATATTTTATCGACCCAAACTCCAACCCATCCTCGGATCGCGTCCATTAATAACGCAACCCGAGAACGCTTCCAGCTACGGCGGCCCGATAAAGAATCGCTTTGCATTTACAGTAATGTCGCACTTTTGGCAACGGGGCATAATGCAGGCTGGCGAAATTTTTTTTCTTCTCAAGACACGCGCGATTAATCGTGGCGATTGCAAAAGTATCGAAATGTGGAAAATCGACATAAATTTTTTATAATTCAACAATTCATTATTTATATAACCAAAAAATGTTGTACAATCGACATTTATTTAATTTTCCTCCTCGTTTTCTCAGTTTTTTGAAATCACTTTTGTTGTGTGAATTAAATATTTGGTCGAGTGGTACCTAATTATTTGACGTACCTTGGTATAGCCCAATTTTTTGCGACATGTAATATGTACGTATTGAATTTTAAGCAATATTTTACGTCAATGCACGGTGTAAAAAATGTAACAAATAAGATGATATTTTATAATCTTTACATATTAAGAAATGCAATTTGAATGATTCATATGTTCATAGTAGTCGACATCACGAGATTAATACATGATTTGGTTGTGTCAACAAAACGTGCTTAAACAAAATTTCTTTTGTTGATTCAACTTTATTATTCTCTACCTGTATAAAGAAATTCATTTTCGATTTTCATTGTTTGTTTGTGACAGATATTAATTTCACTGTTTAAAATCTGTCACAAATTGAATACTCTTATTTGAAAATTATATATATACACATATATCCTTGCAAAAATCGAATCATTATATTTTTAATGACATATTTGGTACAATTGGTCCACCTGGCATTTTACAAATGATTATACTTAATAGCACCTTTCGGCTATCATCGTTAATTATCGAAATGAATTTGGCGGTTAAATATTTAACTACGATCGCAATGCGTAGAATTTAAGCGATTTTTTTTCATTAATTATTAATTGACTCTTTCAAGAACTTTCTTTCGTTCGCTGGATCAATACCTATCGAACGAAATTTATGCAAAACGAAATTATACACCTCTTACCGAAGAAAATAAGACTTCATTTTCATCGCAACTTCCGAGGACAAGAAAAAGCGGGTCCCGTTTCAACGACGTGTATCGGTTTCGAAAATTTCAACAGGTCCAGTAACGCTTTGATTGTACGGGGAAATCGATGGTCTCTGATCTTTGTCAATAGCCAATTGTGTTGCACCAAAAAAACTTTAATTTTGTTGTGAATTATGGTAAATTATTCGTGAAATAAAAAGTCAGATTTCATAGTAATATTAAGTAAATGCTGACCTGTAAATTTGACATGTTTGGCTATTGACAATGGTTACGATCGTTTACTATTTTCGTTCAGCGGCATCATCGTGGTTGTGAAATGTCATTGATGAAATATTAAATGACACTTGTGATTTCATCGGTCAAGGAAGAATCAGCCTGGTGCATGGCACTTGCAGTTTTAACCCTAAGGCATCCATTACATTACGCGACTATTGCAATATCTAATTATCATCATTAACTTCACTTTCGATTGTTGACACTTTTGCATGATAATGCAGAACCACAATCGCAATTCCGGACAATGGCGTTGTTTCGTTCCATCCTCTTTTATTTATTCTTCACTGCAGTTAGACAAGGATGCGTGCAAACTGTACGAAGGTCAGGATGATTTTCAAATAATTGTTACGACAAAATTGTATCATTATGCTTTTGTAATATTGTCGATGAATGACAGCTGAATTATTGCGAATTTTCAAGAAAATTATAATATTACTGTAAATACAGTACAGTGGATCAAATTATTCCAATAAATAATTCTTATTAATAAATATTACGAGTGCTTCATTTTATTTCTTAATGTAAAACTTTTAAAAGTAGTATACGAATTTCACAATTTACCAGAAATTGACGAATTATTTTTGTTTCGATAACGGTTGTAAACATTTTCTCTTTATAATAAATCCTGTTTCACGTCGAACAAACGGTACTAATTGAATAATCGTATCAAATTTCTTTCGAGTCAGTAAATACTCGTGATGTGTGTTATACATTAATCTGACTTCAACAGCGCTCGAGATGTTACGGACGTCCGTTAATTAACATCACACCTGTGATGACGGCGCACCGAGCGGTACTTCTTATATCATTTTTTTTATGCCCGAACGATCAGGCGATCTTGGCCAGTGTTATGGTTTTTGTGAGGTTTACGACCGAGCACTGTTTTTTGACTTTTGTCTTCGACTTATGTAAAGACAAAAAAAAAGAATACTTTTTTAACGTCGACAGTGGGTGTTATTTTTAAACTCGACTATCCGCACTGTTTAGACAATAAAACAAACGTCGCCTTTTTTCCCGGGCAATTTGACTTTTAGTGCAACGAGAAACTGCGAGTTTTATATTTTATCAGTCTCGGAATTCGGCGGATTTGAAGTGCGATTAAAGTCGACTTTCTCCGTTCGAAGGTCCCGGTACTTAGAATTCACTTTTTGGTTTCTGAATATTCATCCGGCATTCCACGATAAAGTGACATTTAACATGTTTTATTCGTCGTTATCCAAGTGATTATGGATTCGAGTAAACATAACAGTTTGTTTGATTAACATGTTTGTGCCGATTTAACTATATTTTTCGGCAGTTTTCGAATTTGCGTTAAAATTTAAGGTGAAATGCCCCACGTTGTCAAACTTTAACTTTTCAGATTACTTATTTGCAAACAAAATAATAAATAAATTAGCATCTAGTTTAAAATAACTGAAATGTCACGCCAAATTTTATGTCATATAGAATTTATACAACAGGTTTTATAACATTTTAAATGTTAATTTTCTTTTGAAGTTTTGCTTTTCAAACTATAGTTTGTTAATTTATTAAAAATGAAAACAAATGAAAAAAAAAAAAATACTTTTCTATGATTACTTTATCAGTTTACACATCATTTATAAATTGTGCTTTATTGTTTATTTATTTTTCGTCAATAATAGTGTATATAAGCGATTAATCTTTCCATTCCAATTAAGCGCGCATCCCAAGTCACGCGAACGTTGAAATAATGTATGACCTCTTATGGTTTTTTTTTGCTTTCCTGGATGTGTACTACATTGCACCGTACCGCGTTATAAAGATCTGGGCAGTCCTTTTATTTCTTTATATTCTTATTTATTAAAATGAATGACTTCACCAGCGAAACGATCGTGAAAGTGTAGCAAAATTAACTCTTTCCATATTTAAATCCGTTTGCCAACGCCATTAACTAACAATGGCGCGTCAACGTGCAGATGTCAAACATATATATTAAAAAAACTCTACTCGCATTTAATCATTCCCGTTTTTAACATGTTTTTAAATCCAAAACGACTTATGCAGCTCATTGCCTTTTCGTACCTCTCACGTTTCATGTCGTAGGGTTTCGGCTGTTCAATCGGGCGCCGTGTCCCAACGCAAGTTCTGCCGCAAATCATGTGAAGTAAAAGTCGAAAGTGGCTTCATCATTTGATCGGCTCACTTTTCGGGCACCATTATGCTCGCGTTATACTTACGAGATTGGACTTTAGCGGTTCCACGCACGTTTCTTTCTTGTCGATTTTCAGAATTAGTCACGCTCCTAGCGTCGATTTGTGACAAAAAGCAACGCGTTATTACTCACCGTTACTCGCGTCCATCGCACCACATTGCCACTCGAAAGTTTCGCAAATTAACCATCGGTTCGTACGTTAAGAGGTACCATTTGCAAAAATACTGCACGTACGTATTTACCAAAAAAAGGTTGATAAAAAGTTTCGTTAATTGGGCGCCGAATTGTTGACCGCGCTTAATGATCTGGGAAATGCATTTCTCGGGCGTTCTGACGGCATTCTGCCCTTTTTTTTTTTGGTAGTTTAATGAGCCGTCGCCCAAACTTGCGCCGTGTCGTTTTGGCCCGCGCCGGATTAACTTCGGTCGGAAGTTCATAAATAAAATATCGCCTTCGTTTCTCGTCGCCGATTTCTTCTGCTCCAAGGTGCATTTCAAGTCGCAATCAAGCTGGCCGAACGAGAAACGCGCGCGTTCCTTACTACTTATCATTCTCGCGAGTCAAACTTTCTTTCCCCGCACCGATCGTGGCTTCCGCCAGAGCAGACCTTGGATTCAAGGTTAACGCAGGTGAAGAACAAGGTCAGTGTGCCCTTAACATTGGTATCATTTGAATTTGCGAAAATTTGTTTCGGTCTTTTGTTTTGTTTTGTATTAAGAGAATTGTTTCGATCGATGAACCCGAATTTGATTGAAACTGTGGTTGTATTAGTGAAATTTTAGCATGAATCCACAATTATTTGTTAATGACAAATAATTGAATTTGTATTAGGGAAAGAAATACGCGCGATTCGTTTTCTCACGAGATTGATGAATTACCATTGTGGATTCGTCTTTTTCGTACAGTGTACTTTCAGACTTAGCAATGTGAGCATGGCAATCGTGCAATCTGTTTCCTTATTGTTTATATATGTTTATATATGGTTTTCTATAGATATAGGCATTACGGTCGATTCATTCCTTAAAGCATAATACATAACTATGTTGTAAAACATTACGTATGTTAATATTATGATAATACATAATGCAATGAACAATTGGAAAATGTAATTCAGATAGTTGGAATACGAAGTACTTTAGATTTCTTCACTCCTGATGTTTGAATTCCTCAAATAAAATACTCATGAATCAACAGTATTTTATGTGGTTTCTATTCCGAGAATGTGAATTTCGAAGACAGAAATAATATGGTTATAATTGATAATATATCGTAATACGATTCACTTTCATTTAACATTGAAATGCGATAATATATATTTATTAACGCATTAAATAATTTTCATATTTAACTCTTACAAAGCAATTACCATAAAGTGTGTGTGTATGTATTGACATTTTTTTAATCCTATTAATAGCTTTTATTGAATCAAAATAAAGATAAATTTCGTCATATACAAAAAGAACAATTAAATATATTAATTTACAATGAAATTTATGTTTTTTTAAGAAGGTAAATCTTTTATAAATACTTTTATCGAAATAAAAATATTTCCACACGAATAAATTTATGATTTATTTTTAAAAATTAAAAATAAAAATACTCTTTATGTATTTGCTGGTATGTTGTATGTGTTGCATTATATTTATATATATGTTGCATTGAAACAATCATCGGACAAATTGTGATAAATCTAACATTCTAGTAAAATTACAGTCTCGTTAAATACCATGAACCGAGTTACATTTACAATAAATTTTCTTGAAAACTTTCAAACAACAATTTTACCGCCTATTCGCCGACACGGGTCAACTTGTTTTTAATTCATATCTAAACACGCGTTCCTTATTCCACCGCAAAATATCAATATAAATTGATTTCCAGAGCAGGTTGAACGTTTTGACTCTAATGAAGTTGTCATGGGTAAAGAAAATGATGTTATTTTAACGCGAGCAAAAGGAAGCGAACAAGAAGATACCATCATGGACGGTACGAAATGTATGCACCTTATATAATTTACGAACAATCCGATTCGTTTCAATAAATCCGTCGTGCAAGTTGCTATCGACGAGGCGCTATTAATTATCTTGTTATGCGCTGAAAAATAGTCCAACCAATGACCGTACGGCATCGATGCTGTTATCCATCAGCGATCAGCCCGCGGCATCCGAAGTGACGCGGGAGTTTCCGCTCGACCCTAACCATTACGTCGACGAGGCAACAATGTTTCTATGCGAAAAATTCTATGCATCTGGGATCAATCAATCGCGGTCAAAAGTAGTACAGGCTTCGCTCTTCAATAACTTTCATACATTTCTCTTCTCGTAACATCCACGATCGAGTGCATCCATTATCGGGACGATTGTTGGTGAGGGAAGAAACGCGCGATAGGCGCACCGCGCAAAGGTCAAGATGAAGGTCAGAAGAAGCGCTTTCACGCGGGACAAAACGTATCGGCGGGACGAATTCCGATGACGGTAAACGACTTTTGAGAGCAAAATCGCCCGGGGCCCCGCGCTTCCTGCTCGCCGATCTTTTTACTTTCATAATTCAAATGGAACATGCTTTTAACGCCTTCTCACCGTCGCCGCGTCCTCGTTTGCTGATCGCAGGTGAGAACACTTTGTCGATTGGAGAGAAGGAAATTCATGCATCGCCATTTCTTCCGGAGCTCGCGAGTAAATCTTCTGAAACCAGCTTTTTATAGCTTTGTTGGCCGCGTGCGAAGATAAAAGTTTGGTCTATTTACCTACTTCGAGTCCGGCGGGCAAAAAAAGGAGCTGGCAATTTTCGACGGATCGCGCGTTTCATGGCGAAATGATTGGGCGTTAAGGAGCGAACTGCGGAGGAATGATTATTGGAAAGCATGAATAACAAAAAAAATGCATATATCCTCCCTTTTCCCCCTTACCCGGCGTTAAACGCAGCTTTGCGTCTGCCTTGTTTCGTCAGCGCAAAAATGCATCGCTTACTTCCACTGTAGCATGACGCCGTTTCGTCATCTGATTTCAAACGCCTTTTATTTGTGTGAAGAGTCCGATTGGAGAACCCGAATGGCTAATGGGTTTCAGTTATTTGATCCTAGAAACGTAACTGTTCATTTCGAACTCTATCGGGGGAATAAAGCGGACAGTTTTTTTTTTTCCTTCTGTGGATAATTGGTTGGAAATTTTTAACGGGAAATAATGGGTGGTTGATTTTAAAACGAGTTTTATTGAAATTGGTTTTGGTGTAGTATAATTAGGTCGCCGGTATCGAACCTGTTGCCTCAAAATTTAAGTCAAATGGAATTGATTATAAATAGTGTACAAACTAGTTATTTTAATATTTATCTGAGAAAATTTTTCATTTGTAATTTGTGCCCGGGGAAAAGTATATTGTAGAGAGAGTGCACGAGAGAAAGAGAGAGTGTGTTTTAAATTGGGTAAATACTGTATATATGAAACTGGCCGAACAAAAATTGTATTTTTAAAATTGGCTTTTAATAAGGGGTATTATCTGATTGGAGAATTACAAATTCTAATGACGATCCACCGTCTCATTATACAACCTGGCTTTTCTTAAGAATATAAGAATAGTTATCTCGGGAAAGGTAAAAGTTTTTCACGTGACCCAGAACCTATGACCCCCGGACTGATCGAACATTCGACCTGCCTACAGATTCATCCGCAGTTCTCAATTTTTGACCTGTTTTTCTTTTCAGTCACGTGATGTATAATGAATTCCATTTCAAGTGTTTAATGTTCTGTTCCGAGGTTTTTTTACTGATAGTTCTATCTAGATACTTTGAAACCGGAATATAAGAAACCATGGCGAAACATATATTGTATAGGGTCTTAAAAAATTAATGACTTTTAGATGAAGCTGCGGGGTGCTTTGACGTCATTCGACGCCATGACAATTCGGTTCTGAAGATGTATGTTTTTCTGCTTATGGTAGAATGTAGTCCACCTTGGTGAAGGTAAAGGGATGTTGCTCGTGACGTAGGTACCGACATAAGTTGTTAGGGTATATTAAGTTCAATAATTAATCCGTTTGTATTGAAGAGAAGAGTTAGCTGTCTTAGACAATGAACTGAGTTTATTTTCACTCATCAAGATCTGTTGCTGATTTCACTTTTTATTTTGAAAGTGTAAACATGACTTAAACTGCGGACTTTTAATATATATACTTAAACGGAGAAAAATATAATGCTGTAATTGTGACAGTAAATGTAACGTTTAAAAATTATATATGTTTTACATTTTAATGGTTTGAAATGATTTATTAAGGATTTACGTTATTTTAATGTAATAAGTTTTCTATGCACAACTTGACATTTGTGATAATGATAATTGAGGAGAAATATAATTTAGAATTTCATAATATTAAAGCAAGAAATTTAACATTAGAAACTTTGTTTTGACAAATGAAATTAAAAGTGAAATTTTATTTTAAAAAATATGTAAATTTTTAGTTTTTAAATGGAAAGTAAAATTGTTTATGTAATACAAGAATATTAGACTGTAAAATGTGTGAAAAATTAATGTAATTATTAAGTTTCAGTATTATTATACAATTTTTGTTTGCTTTTTGTATTTGCATAATGCTGACGACTTTGACAGATCTGGCGACTCTGTGCAAACAGGATTCAACACTTATAAACTATTATCGATTACGTGTTGAATATCTAAACCAATAAAAGTGGCACTATGCTCTAGAAGTCATGACCCTACAAATGCATGTAGTTAATGTTAAGTACGTTTTATTTAAATTAACTTAAAAGTACAGTAAAAAAATAAAAACTTTTTTTTAATATTTTTTTAACATTTAATTCATTCAATAGCACGTATTCCTATCATTATTCGAAATCGAACAAAAAGTAAACTTAAAAGTATACATTCGTCACACAAGATCGCCTCAATTCGATCGTTTAATTTTAAAATGTAACCTGTTAGCAAAAAATCAGGCGGACTTTTAATTATAGAAATTTGGTACCAAAAACTATCAATTTCACACTAGAAACTGTCTCCGATACATTTCAAATCCATAATAATACCGGGACTGTTTACATTTAACTGTAATTAGCCCGCAGTAACTTGTTCTTTTGGCCGAGGCGCAATTGTCTCGTCACCGCTATTTCGTCTAAAGTAAATTGTTCACTCTTGCGGGAGAAAAACGCTGCTCCAAACTGTCTTAATTGTGATATTTACACGCGTCGAATTTAATATCTGCTAAACTTTGCCAATAATTGACGTTAAACTATTTGCCTTTGAAAATTGCCAACAATTAAGATGATTATTGAAAGTGATTCATCCGCAAAGGAGAGTACCGTGGAGCAGCGAAATGAGGTTCTTCCTCGGCACGTAGGCGCCTTGCGTGAAAGCACGCCAGTGCTTAAAGGTCGTCGGGTTTCAACGCCGACCTTCGTTGTCAATTTTTGCAATTGGCCGTTCGCACTTTCGGAAAGCCCGCCGATGATCGCCGAGCTCGTTTCGGGGCCGGGAAAATCATTTGGGAGACGCTCGCGACGATGACCCGATTTTACCCAGTTACACAATTACAAAATCTTCGTCGCGTTTCTTCGGAAGAATGATCGCTTCTTCGTCGATCGTCGTTGTCGACTCGAATCGAATGAAAAAGCAGTTTACTGTTATCGATAAACAATTACGTTAGTTTCGTTCGATAGGCAGCGAAAAATCATTAACATCAATTAACGAAAATTGGCGAGGCCGTAAAATCGTCCGCTGAAAGAGCATCGATTTCGTTTTATGGATTTTCCAAAATGTGGAAAGTGCCTCGGCTCAAAAATGAAAGTACTAATAACCCATTTTCTCGAGCGGCAGGCCCCGATAAAAAGTCCGAGGCGTTGAATTCCTCGAGTTTTACGAGTCTAGTCATCTCCCTATAAAAAGGCCGACAAAAAAAGGTTTCCATGCAAAATCATGGTTGTCCGAGGTTTACTGCTCGGAACAAGTCATTGATCGAATAACTTGTCAACAATGTGTATTTAACTTTCTTGTCGTTACTTTTCACCCGCGGCTACATCAATTGCGGGAAGAAAAAACGAGACGGAAAAAAGTATGAAAAAAAAAAGAAAACAATGAAAAAACACACGCAAACTCGCGACTACCATGAAACGCGCTCTTCCATTTTCCACGCTCGGGGAAATTAATAATTAATTAAGCGGACGAAGAAGTGGCGACTGGAAAAGTGGCGTTTCGTCAGTAGCCCTGTTCTAATGATTTCTCTCGGACGAAAAAAAGCGATAAAAAAAAAGAGAAAAAGTTAACTGTCCTTAGATTACTCATCAATTTGTTTTCATCACTTTCCAAGATGGTGCTTTAACGGAATCCGTTTTATCGTCGTCAACGAGCGAGCATATGCGAATACGCGGACGTTCCTCCGACATTTTCACCGATCGCAAATTTTACTTTAACTGTGACCACCGAGGCGCTGAATCCTTTCGCAGGACGGCGCGGACGTAGGAGCGTTGAAATTCGATTGGACCAATGGGACGCGAAAAAAGAGACGGGAAAAATGGAAGAGAATCGAAGGAACGAGCTTAACGTCCGCGATTTCCGGCGAGCCTGTGATTTTCTTGGACGCATTCCGCACGAGTTTCGCCGCTATTAATTTCACCACTGACGGTCGGCTTACCTTTCCTAGCGGAGCTGCTCTGGTGCGGATGAAAAAGCTTGTCTTTGTCGCAACTGTGCCGGCTGCGCGGTAATCCCTGGGCCTCAAAGGAACATGACAACTGCCGCGAAGAAAAGCACTGATCCCGAACGACAACGGCACCGTATGTTAGTACCGATCGGCCGACCGACGAATCCGACAAGGCAACTCGAATGCAAAACAAGGTCAAGGTGGGCCCGTCTCGTCCCCCTGAGGCCAACAAACCATCCGGCCGGTTCGTCCTATCGTTCGCTACGAAAATTAAGCGGCAGACTGGTTACGATTTTTCGCCAGGAGGAATGAATCGCGTGCAACTCGATGCCACTGTGGAAACGCGAGCAGAAGATGGGCATATATGTATCAGGTGTGATTCGCTTTCGCGCGCGCTCTCTTTCCTGTGAACGGACTCGGGTCCACCAGACGATGCTGCGCGAATAGTCGGAGGGGCCGCAAACTCCGAGCTTAAGTAATGGCTATGCGAGTGGGGTCCACTGTTAGAGTACGTTCGACGGTTAGCCGGGCCTCGCACACAAGAGTGGGAGTCGGGGACCTATCGTCGTTGATTCCACCTGAGCCTGACGACTTTTGGCCGGTGTCAAGGTCCCAGTCAGTGTCAGGGGGCTCGCTCCCTTAGGGCTTAGGAAGGGGTACTTTGCCCCCCCCCCTCCCCCCATCCATCTTTTTTGACATTTGACAGTTGCACTCGCGTTTATCAATACTTAGGATGACAAGCAGCCTTTATTATGCTTCAAAAAAACGCTTTGTTTTTATTAACTCGAAAACAATTAAGCGATCAAAGTGCTGTTCACGTTTAAACGTTTAATACCGCATTGATTATTGCGTTGATCGTAAAGTTTATAGCTTTAAAAAGTAATTGTATAATGAATTTGAAGGTTTTATTAACGGGGGAAAAAAGTGTTGCATGAGTTTTTGGAGTTGTTTTGGACGCTGTGATTCGTTTTAGGCAGATTTTGTGCGATTTTAAAGGTATGTATGAAACGCGGACATTTTTCTTAAGACGAGAGAGAAACGTTTATGTTGCATCGAATGGTATCAATTTTACGTTAATGTGGAACGGAATGTGACAAAACTTAGACGTTTCTATTCATTTGCAGACGTTTCACAATAAATGTATGTTCGTGTATTTCCGATGTGACACTTTCCGTGTTAACGTATGAAATCTTGTGTGAATGAAAGAATTTATATGTGTATATGTTAATAAATGAATATAAATAAAGTGGTTTCAGTCACACATGTAGTATTTTTTTTTTTTTTTTTCTTTAAAGCATAAGTCTTCCTTGACAATTTAAATAAATGAATGACTATGAAATGACTCCATTTTATCTTATAATTTTATTTTGAAAACTGAAGAACTAGTTACAATGCCATTGAAAACAGTTTCAATGTCGTATTGAGAAAAGGTGGGTTAAAATTCAGATAAACTCATAAAAAGTGACTGTTTTGGTTAAAAGACACAATATTTTCACAAAAGCCAGCCTGAAATAAAATGCGTTACATCATATGTTGTTATAATACTTTTAAGCAACAAGCTGTCCCGTTCGAATAACAATATAATTATTTTGGCGTAACGATATTTTTTAAGTCAAAATAATTGAGAATATAATTTGTATTTTTACGCGCTCAGTATAATTGAATTAAAAATTAATATTTAATGGCGTAATAATAAAGTAATTAATTGAATAGATAATTCATTGTATACGTCACATTTTCATTTATAATTTAATTTTTTAAATACATTATAAAATTTATCACATTGAAAACATTTTTCTTCCTTTTTATGATAATTCATATAATTACTTAGGTTTTGGGGTTCATAATTTAAATTATGTTAAAATTAAATATTAACTTAAATATTGAATTTTTAATATTTTTAATATTTGCCTTGTTTAAAATGGTATACAGAATTATAACAATTACACATATTTATATTTATCTAACAATTTTTAAATGTTATGCTAATATTCAATGTTAGAAGTTCACGGAAAAAAAAGTTTCAAGAGCACACCTAAATGTTTATATGCACTATATAAACAGTATGGTAATATTCGGAACACCTAAATCAGTATAGATACCGCAACCAGACTCGTTTAATAGATTTCATTTG
>JABFPN010002507.1:0-21972 GCA_022817305.1 Leptoteleia sp. ZL-2020 | reverse complement strand
CACGGTCGATTTCGGGGAAAGCAATGAAGATAAGGATGAGATTTGTGCGATAATGCGTACGAATTCAAACACCATTTTGATGCGGAGCTTGGAACACCGCTCTATTGGTAACGAGACAGTGATCACTAAACCGAAGCAAGTATCGCTTTTATCGGGCCGATAAGAGGAGTGGCAAAGGTAAAAAAAAAGCGCAGTTTTATCACGGCGACAAACGCTAATCTAATTCTTGCCACGCTATTCCACCTTGCTGAACGAATGTTGCACGTTTCCCCACCAGAATTAACTGTCTGTTTAGATGTTTAATTTTATCGCGCCTGCCGAAACGCGCACGTCACAATTTGCTGCCGTTCGGCATGATAGTTCCGCGGACGTTGAGCATGATTTATGTTCGCCGTTTCTAAAATTTTCTTTTCTTCTTTTTTATAAATATTCCCAGAATATCTTTTTTCTAAGCGCCAAAAACAATTTCATCTTATATCAGATGTAAAAATAAAAATGCGACTTTTCTAATATCGTTTTAAATTTATATTTACGGGTGGATTTTTTTATTACTATTAATTTACATTGAGAAGCAGGTAACAGTAAAATTTAAAATGTTTTATTTCAATTCAGAGATACGTTCGAGAAGTGAGGATTTTTACTATTACTAATGATAAAAGTGATAATTATAAGAGCAATTTTATTGTAATCTTCGAATTAAAAGTTACATAGTTTTTAAATTGTACTATTATTTATAGTAGAAATATTCATTTTTCCAATGTACCCTTATAATCGGTGTAAAAAATGGTGATTTATAATTTTTTTTTCAGTGTAGAACAATTAATTTAATAATTAATTACAGTTATATCTAGATTACAAACCATGCACTTTATCTGATTATTTTTTACTAAATGTGGAAAACTTTCAAGTGCTGACATTTTAAAAATTACATTATTTTTTCGTTGCGGAAAGATAAATTTTAACACGAACAATTGTGAAATTGTTCTAGAGCAAATGTGTAATTAGTTTATGAAATCTTGAAAGATCAGCCTTGGAAAAGTTCAGGCAAGGTAATGCAGAATGTTGCATGTTATTTTGGCGCTGTGCATTCGCGGAAGTGGAAAATATATAATTCACGGTAACGCTGTGACACAAATTGTGGTGCGTGAAAATTTCGACGATGATCTCACGGATGAGCTACTGCAACGCTTTGGATATGATTCTTTTTTTTTTTTTTTTTTTGAATGGCAGATTATAATAATTCAGAAAATAAAGAGAAGCTGCTGTCTACTGGAATATATATATATATATATATACTCATAAAAAATAATGAATCATATATATAATAAAGTATTTCTTCATAATTATATTAAAAAAATTAAAATTTATCTTACATTCAAAGTATACATAAAAAGTGAAAATGTGTAATAAAAGAAATATAATTTATTATAATATATTGTCTTTAATGGAATACCAACTTTTGATCAATTAAAATAAGATGAATTTTTGTTTCAATTAAAAATTGACATTCTATTGGACATTTAAAAATGTCTCATTTTTTTCATTTTGATTTTAATTACGTTTATTAAATTTAATTTTAATGAAACAAAAACTAGATGTTTGTTGAACAATATCAGCACAGGTACAAAAGTTACTTTAAGTGGGACAACAAATGCTATTATTTTATTTATATGTAATAGATTTAAATGAAGCACTTTTCTATTACATGTCATTATATTTTTCTCGTTTTTTAGTATTGATAAAGACCTTATTTCTTCAAAGTAATTATTAAATGATCACAGTATGAATATTCTAAGTGATTTAGGAAACAAAAGACGAAATAGTATATGTATATGTATATAAAAAATATCTATCTATATATATATATATATATTATAAGTAAATTTATACACTGAGAAAAATTATATAATAAAACTTACTATATTATTTAATAACTCGCGGACGAAAATGTACTTATGATAGAATTTATTATTAAACATAGTTATAATTATCATATATGTAATATAATTTATTATATTTTTTGATAAATTCTATCATATGTGCACACCTGTCCGCCAGTTACTATATAATTTTTCTCAGTGTATATCATAAATTTAATATGTCTCTCTAGGCATTGTCTCAATATAATAATTAATTAATATTATTATAATAATATAATAATTTTTAATATTAATTAATTCATAAGTCAAATAACTTTTTAATTGGCTGTTTTAATAAAAATACTTTGGGTAAATTTACCAAACTGTGTTACTTTTACCAATACTTATTCAATATGATACTAATTTGTATAACAATTTGTATAACAATCTTAAGTTTCTTATATTCAATTTATATTTTATGAGTACTGATATACAACCTGATAAGCCTATTTTTGAATTGTTCAGTTCACTTTATACAACAATTTATTATATATTTTTTCTGCACAAAACCATAAATATAATCAATAATCATTAAATAAATCATGAACAACAGTTATCTTGCAACTGAAAATTGTTTACCTTGACACAAGGAAATTCGTTACGTATATGTATAATTGTTTTAATTTGAAAATGAAATTGGACGATTAAAAAACAAACTGTTACCTGTTTATTAACAATATAAATGGTTTTCTGACATATAAATAATTGTTTAATAAATATATACGTACGTATGATACACGGAAAATACCCTCAAATAAGAGCATGATTGCACTGTTATCCACTGCGGCAAAAGCAAAATAATTCGTTGTACAATTTCTAAGTCAGAACTTTAACAATGTCTTTGATGGCACAAAATTGAAACTCCAACTGAGCTGACATATGCTCTGCATTTTATATTAACTCATTCGGCGTTTTTTTTTTAAAAAAAAAACAGACTTTGTTTTATAATATTCAACTATTAATTTAATGACCTAATGATGTAATTAACATTTCTCTTCATTTATTTAATAGTTTCATTAATAAATTGCTGGTTCGGTTGTTTACTATTTTCGATTCACGCAAGTTTAAAAAAAGGAGGACGACAAAAAAGCCATTCATCGCATAAACTTAATTGTTTCGTTTATCACTAAAATTTATGAATCACCTACAATCGATCTACTATCAACAACAATTAATTCAACAATTTCCGGGACACAAAGAGAAGCAAAATAAATAGTTCAACCGTGACGGATTCAAATTTAAGACGAAACTTTTACAATGAAAATCAAACAAGTTATCTTTGCGCTCGATTTTAACTAATCAATTTCAGTTTCTTAAATAATTCTGTTAAACTAGGCCGAGACTGTCTTGGTTATAACAATGTATTTTACAAATGTAACATCTCCTAAAGCTAACTTTGCCCAATTGGTGACATTGTTTCAACTATAATTTCTAATTGAACTTTAAACCACTTTGTATTCAAATGATAAACATTAATTAGAAAGATAAGATATTGCGATATTGATCATTTAAAATAACGAGGAAGAAAGGTCTTTGAAGTAGGATTAAAATTGAAATTAATAAAGTGATATGAAAAGGAACTGCATTCAAACTAATTACAATAACTAGAATCTACTTGCAACAAATGGATCCACCTTACAATAAGATCTAATGGTGATAAGAGGATTCTATTTATGTCAAATGAAAAGCAATGATTTGTGCATCATCTGGCAATTGTGTGGCAAATGCAATGTTTTCCAGAAAGTACCGTTTCTGCATCTTTTTTCGACATGTTCGAGTCGTCTTCGCGTCGAGTGAAAAGGTTCGATCGGAAACCGTTTCTTGCTCTGAGAATGGGAAATACACTTCTGGCGAGTCTCGACAGTTGAAAACCCATACCGCGAACTGTTGTGCGAAAAACCGAGCGGCCCTTTTAAAGGCTATCTGATATCGACCGTTCCTCGGGGTTGGTCTTTTATGAACGCACGTGATCAAATCCGTCTCTAATGGTAACCAAGTTTGTCGCGCCTAAACACACATTTCTTCTTATTTATTAAAGAAGAATGTCAATTATTAACGCGACTGCCCTAATTACAAGTCATATTAATTGCACTGAGAGAAATAAGAGAGATGAAAATGTAAAAGAGAAATAAGAGAGATTAAAAGTAAAAGAAGTAGATATAATATATATATTATGTATATGTATAAAATAGAATATATTAGTTATGTTTATAATATTTGTGTACAAACAATCAAATATCATTGCTTTGATGCGTCAATTTTACTGTTTTTTCAATAACAATTTTTTGGCGCGTGACCATTTACGACTATTGAATGACAATAAATCTTGTATACAAGATAGCTTTCTTAAGTAGTGGAAAATGGTCCAAAGAAACAACAGGTTTTCCATTCAGTAACAGGTAAAGCAAGAATGCGAAGAATTAAAAGAAAGATTGGAAAACTTGGTGGTAAAATCCTCGATTGTTTTAAATATAGCAGAGTTACTGTTAAAAAACAATAAACTTTTTACATCAATTCTTCGCAATGTATTATAATATACTTAATAGTTTTATTTATAAGAAATTATATCTAACATATGTTTAGTTTTAAACAATGGAGAATTAATAGCACTTTTTGCTCAGTGTATAATTTTGAAATACATAATAATAAAATGTTGTTTTCTTTAATTAGTTAACGTTATACATTTACTTTAATATGCTGTTTTTAAAGAATTAAAAATAATGAAATTCGTAAGTAATACTGTGTAAATTGTAACGTATTATTATAATATTTCAATTAGTAACAAGAAAACATGTTATTTAATACTTATTAATGTTTAAGTATTTAATTATTAAATATTTAGATTAAATTTGAAATTTGAATGCAATTTTTAAGTATAAATTTCTTTTGCCTCTGGAATATTTCATTATGACTTTATTCAAAAAGCCATTTTTAATTTAATTTAATCTTTTGATGGATACCAATATAACAACTTCATTTGCCACGTGTATCATTTAAATAAATTACATGACCTGTCATCTGAAAAGCCGCAGGGAGAAAATATTCAATTAAGTGAACTTCAACTATTTTATAACAAAGTATTCAAGAATAGCAGTTAATTTTGAAAAAGAAAAACTGAAATATCATTCATCGTAGTGCTAAAATGATTAAATTTTTGCTATTCATCAAATTATTCGACATTTAATTAAACTGAAATGTCGAAATTCAATTTTTTCAATTTTCCATCAAAAATTATATTTTTTATGCAACTAAATACGCTCAACTCTGGATATAACGAATGTTTTTGTGCATTCAAAATACCTTACATCCAGATACCTTACATCCAGAATTAAGTATATAAATAATTAATTTTACAAAAATAAAATATTCGCTAATGTTTGAAATATATACAAGATCCCAGTAAATCTCAAATCTAAACTTTAGAAATTACACTATATGATACATTATTTTAATGATCTTTTTTAATTTTATTGTTTTATATATTTTATATATATTCATTGCAAAATTATATCTTAAAGTATATTTTTTGATGGGAATCCCATGTGGTAAAAGTAACACTTCATTTACAATAAGAACATTTCAAACAATTTTGCTTTTGCCCAAGTTTCTGTTGTTAATTTGATACTGAATAATTATACATTTGATTAGAATTTTTCGTTTTCACGAGGAATTTAATGAACAAGTTATAGAAAGTAATTAAAACGTAAACATTTTTCAGAACTTTCAAGAAGTTTCGAACAATTCATTGACAAGGTTGATCAATCGGGATTGTTTGTGAATCAGCCTTCGAGGTTGTACGCATTCTGTGATTCATTGCCAATGCCGTATGAGACAAGTTGCATAATAGCTTACAGGCGAATTAAACTCATTAACATAATACAACAACAAATAACACTTAAACTCCTCGGAACACATTTCATATTTTACAATTTAAATATCTAAGGCCACATTAATAAATATTATTTTTAAGCAAAAAAAAAAATTGTGTTTTCATGTTGAAGTGAGACGCCGGCTCGCTAACTAATTAATTGCTCATTAATTTTATAATCATACCGAACTCGTATAGTGATCTCTTCCAGGCCACTTTCGTGTCATTGTAAATTAATTTGAACAACTCAAAAGGACTTATTATGATTCCTACAGGATTGTTATAAACGATTGAAGTGATTTCACAAATTTACCATATCTGTATTAATGGTCCCAAAACTCTGTATACGTATAGAAATTCTTAAAAAGATTGTTATTTCGTTGTAGTCGCGTTTCATATTTCGACTGCGAAAGCGCGGTAATGAACAGTCGGTTCAAATGACGGCAGGCGCTGAGAAGGTTGACGTTGCGCTTGAATTTTATCTACATCTATTTATCGTAACAGTGCAACGGTGCTTTAGAATACATCTGTAAGGGGAAAATAAGTGGTCGAACCACAGTGATTGCAAAAACGCATTATTTATCGCGTTTTACACGTATAAATCATTTGTAAAATATAAAACAAAAACGTTTTAATTTTCTCTATACGTCTGTAAAGTTTTCTAACATTATGTCAAGTAATATAATTGCAATCAATTTGTGAAATAGTTTCAATCGTTCACAATGAAAAACAATATTGATATTATGTTATTGTGACTATTTAAATGCAATATTTCTTTATATCTGATAATGTTCCAAATAACAATAAAAAAATGGTAATATTACTTGTATCATATCTGGTAATGATAAGAGACTGGTTTTTAATAGCATGTAATGGAATTTATATTTTTCTTTTCTTTTCTTTTTGACGTTGAAACTTATCAACCTTTGTTCGGAATTAACCGTCTTTGCGAGAGCAGAAAGTGACAGTGCCAAACTATTTTGCTCGCGGGGAGCATTCCTTTAGGTGACTCGTTTTGCGTTATTTTTCACGCTCGAGAATAACTCCCGACACTTACCCTCGCGCTTGCGATGCTCTTTTCGGCGGAAACGCCATCCATCTCGACGCGCGCTCTCGCCGCGGATGCCGCACTTTGCTCTTTGTACGAAACGTCGCCGGTCTGTAAAGCCCTCATTTCAGCCGTGTTCGCAATCGCCTTTTCAGCACTGAATCCATCTTTTACCACCTAAACAATATTTTATATTTATTAATGAAAAAATATGCAATATATATTATTCTACGTTACATGCTATATTTTAAGAGAATTAAATAAAAATGCCATAATAAACATATATAGGGTAAAAATATCTTTTTTTTATCTATTAGTTAATTAACTTTTTTCCATTATATCCTCAAATCTTGAATAACTTTCATCGTATATATAAAATTAACATCGTTCAAACTTGTAATTTTGTTCAAACAAGTAATTATTCATACAAGTCTTTGGTCCCTTTTTCTTATTTTGAGTTAATATGTTCGTTAATTATTATTAATTTATTTAAATATTATGGAACTTAATATGAAAAATATCTCAAATATAAATATTGCTGTACAAATAACTTTTAATGGTAGAAAAAAGTAAAGAAAAGAAAAAAAAAAGCACGCACCGAGGAAAGCCAAGCACAGGGCATTAAGGAGAGTCGTTATACACGCAAAGTTCTAAAACGTAAAAAAAAAAGGCGGTAAATGAGACAGCTGAATCGAAAAAAGGAGGACCAAGATACGTTCTTGGCACAACATAATAATATTTTATAGCGAAGAAGAAAACGATATAATTTCGAGATAAAGCGTTTTTATTATAGGAATTTCACTTTAAATTGAAATATCTTAAATGTAAATCTGCTACGTCTTATAATTGACAAATAATATTCTGTAATTATTATTACTTTTGCCATCTCCGTGCGTAACTTCGTTTCAATCAGGTTCAATAACGGTATAGAAATTTTTACGACTTTTCTACATATAAAAATGGTTTAATTGAACAAATTGTGTTCATGGGAAGAGGAAATTTTACCGATAAACAAATCATATAGAATGAATAATATATTGATTAATAACAAATAACGAATGATTAATTGTACGCGATTTCAATGCTAATTGAAATACAATCGTCGAGAAATGATTAATGTCTCGTATTAAGTGAAAAATATCGATTTTACATGGAAAATAATGTTCATGAAATATTAATTGACAATTAATGTAAAAAATTACAATCGAAATAGAATAACCTTAAGTATTTAATGGCAATTAATAAATTTCTATAGTTGATAACGTTGATTCTTTTTTCTTTCATTTCATCGACAGTTTTTATTAATTATACCAAATGACTGTACTTTTATCTCTTACATTAAAGTCAAATGTCAAATCTGTATTATTGAAGCTAGAATATTTTTAACTATTATGTTTAAAGCATAAACTCAATTTCTAATTATTCTTAATAAAGCGAAATATTCACATATTGCATATATTTTTTATTGTATAAAAATTACATATAAAAATGCTTCGTATATTTTCTGAAGTATCGTTAAAATATTTGAATGTTTAGTTCGAAAAGTGTGTAGAAAATAAATTTAAATACAATTGGCACTAAAAAGGAGGGTACAGTAATATTTCTGAAAATTTCTTTTTGTAAATTGTTAAAAATTTGATACAGTTAAATTGAATTTGATATGTTAAATTGATCTCAAACTTAAATACAGTTACATTATCTACCAAATTTTTTCAGTGTAGCTCGTCTGGTTTCTCATAGATAGGCTTCAACCAAAATTCTGGTTGATTTAACCACTACATTACCGTTACTCTTACAACAATTACAGTCATAAAAATTAATTGCAATGTAAAAAAATTATTTGCAATTTTTACAGTTTACCATTTGCTTTAACATTTAGAGAGAACAAAGTGATACCGTGATATTGCATTAAAAAATGATGATACTTTGAAATGGCTTTCCCCAAACTTTCCCCGCTGCGAATGTTTTTTTTCTATAATTCTCAACCGCGAATCATTGTTCAACGATCGCGCCTTACGGCCGGCGCGCAATTCAAAATATTTAACTTAATAATTTCATCACGTCTCGCTGGCGCACACGAAGGAACACAAGTTGGCGAGACGTTGTCTTTATGCTCGGGCAAACCTTGACCCAGACATCGCCACGCCAAACATTGCGCAGTTTTTTGTATTGTTTGGTTTCGCAACGAAAAAAAAGAAAAGAAAAAAAAAAACGTCTTGCCGCCGCTGGCGGAGATAAAAAAAATGTTCCATTAAATCGTCGGCGGTTCGCGGGCGCTTGCATAATAATTTTAACACACTCGCCGCGGGAGAATTTTATTTTCAACCGGGCGGACGCAACGCGCGGAATAATCGTCGAAATTTCGGGCCCCGCGCCGGCCATTCGCCGTGAGAACGCCGCGAAAAGTAATAATGGTAATAATAATGATAATAAAAGAGAGAGAGAGAGAGAGAGAGAGAGAGAGAGAGAGACATTTTGATTCAAAGAAAGGAGATTGAAAACTCGTTTGGTGCGTTAAACGACATCCGGTATAACCGGATTCAATCAAGTCGATTTGTTTGAATCAAATTTACATATTTACATTAATTTACAATCCCACGGCGTACTCCCAATCGGCGTAAATCGGATTTCGTGCCACTTTTTACCGTTTCAGGAAACTTGGACTTTTTCACATTACGCCTTTTATAATTGCAAGTGAAATGTCCGGCTGATTTAATGTCTTGTAATAGTCGCGCAAACTGGTATCGCGTCGGTAAGTCCAATTTTTGAAAATGAATTCAAAATTTGAGTACGTTTTGTGGCTTGCGCGCTTGTAAATTGAAATTTTAGTTTATAAGAATGGTGAAATTGTTCGTTAAAATAATAATTGCCGTACGGATATAACTGGATATATTCAGATTGTAAAAACGTTGGCAATGTTGATTAATTTGTCGGTATTTGTTTGCTTAACTGATCTCAGATTAACATCCGTTGTTAAAATGTTGATAAAATTATCAATATTATAATTAGGGTGATATAATTAATTTTATCCTAATAAACTTCAAAATTGTCACTTGCTCCGAGAAAAAAGTCTCTTTAAAATTATTATACCTTCTGATGTTAAAAAGCCTAAAAAAGTTAGAAAGCTTTCTTTTTTTTACAGCACCATGCCAATTGAATATTGCGTACGATATAGTACAATTTAATATTTAATATGGTAATATGTAATCAACGTAATTGAAATATTTATGCGTAATTATTGCGTAACAAAAAGATCGTTAAAAAACTAATGAAATTTATAAGAAACAATATTAGATTGAAACTTCTGCTGTAATTATACTCATCAAATGATGCTTTGCAGAGTTTAGCAGAGGTCCCACAGTAGTGACACCTGTTGCATGCAAAAAAATGAATGAGTTAGTTTTCCCATATTAATTAGAAGTCAAATCCCAGAACACTTATGATAAATTAAAAAAATGATAAAGTAAGGTATTTATTATCATAGATTTATAGGTACCTCTGCTTTTAAATATAATAATCACTATTTAAATATTAACAATTAATCGTCAGTTACTTATCAGTCATACTTTTCTCAGTACACTCATTATAGGAAAATCAACTATCCATACACTGAGAAAAATAAAATAATAAGAGTTACTATACTTTCTGGCATTCTGAGACTCTATGCTCCAATGTTAAGAACTTTGCCAGACAGTCTGGTAAACGGTGTCACTTTTTCAAGTACCAATTATCAGAACTGTGGTACTTCTTGTCACATTGTCGAGCATTATTTTATACGGGAACATATAGAGTCCAGGATTACTATATTATTTTTCTCAGTGTAAATGCTGATTTATTTAACATGGAAAACTAATTTTCTTTCTCAATGTATAGTTATTCCTTAAACAAACACCTTTCCAACTTTAGAAGGTATAATAATTTTCAATATGCACTCATTTCCCTGAGTACATTTGGATACTAAACTAATTTTTATATCCTTGAACCATTGTTCTTAATTGTAAATGAATTTAAAAGAATTCTAACGTTTAACTTCATTTCAGACTTACCTTAGTCTTGGAGGCACTCGTCATCTTCTTCTGTTCAAATTTCAACGTTTCCGGACCAGCCGGGAGATTCGTTATACCCGATATATTGCCCATGCCCATAGATGGACTTATGCTGTGCAGATTATTTAGCGGATTCAGAGAGCTTAGTTGGGAGGGTGAGCCTGTGGCCAAATCAACTGGACCAGTCACTGGGGACGATGCCTCGGAATCTGGAAAGGTCACGAGCGGCTCCGTCAAGTCACCCTCTTCCGTCACGCTTCCTTCCCTGAAACAATCATGTTTATTGAATGTTACCGCAAAGGGCCAATAAAATTAAATCCCAATGGATTATACACTCTCGAATAAAAAATGAAACATACATGGTCATTGATTTCCATGTACGGAAATTATTAAATGCATATATGGACTTGAATATTATATCAATTATTGCCATATATCGACCATATATGGCCATATATGGATTAAGGAAAAACATAAATGTCCATGTATGAATTTTTTATTTCTTTATATAAAATTGTTAAAACATAGGTGGACTATAAATGGACATTATATGTTTTTATTACTAGGGCTGGAAAAAAAGCATTAAGAATTACTGTGCTGAAACCTTAAAGTCAAGTTAGTACAATATTGGAAAGATTACCGTGCCAGTACAGTAAAAATTACCGTCTTTTCAAATATTTTGGTCTGCTTTACTATAATTTTTACTGTGCTTGCACGGTAATTTTTACCATGAAGTTCCAGGACAGTAATTCTTAATGGTTTTTGTTCAGTGTGCATTGAAAAAAAAGGTATTATATAAAAATGTATCATATCGTTATTGAAATTAATGATATCTTGGAAAAACCTTTGCAAATACTCCTACTACTACTGTTAAAAGTAAATGTAAACGTGTATAATGTACTTTTAAAAATGAACAATTTTATTGTATACAATAAGAATTGTCAGCTTTGACTTATATATTTTCAAATTAATTAAAAACACGATGAATTGAATTTGATTGCAATCCAATGTTAAGATAACAATGTTCCCAGGGTACATCTATTGAAAGTTCTAATTATACTTACTACACTATTTTTGTAACGGCAATTTATTGCGCGCAAATTATTTTTATTTTAAATAATTTTAAGACGATTTCACGGAGTAAAATGTTTCGTTGTAATAACCAAAATTTTCTTTCATTCTAAACCGACCAAATTATTTATTTTAAACCCGTTTGGTCCGAGTATATTGTTTAGTTACTGTAACTAAAAAAATGTTATTAAAACAAAACAAAAATTCTTATAATTAATTATCTTTAACCAAATAATTTAAGTTATAATCCTATATTTTCGCTCCGTATTTAAATGATTCCAATTATTTCAACTCGTTTGGATTCAACATTATTAAAGATTCGAAAATGAAACATGTTATTTGAAACACTTTTTACCATACTATACGTGAAAAATTATAATAACGTGACACAATGGTTTTGAAATGTTACATTTGACGTTTTGTACGACAAAAAAAAGCTTGAAAATGTTAAGTAATTTAGAATAAATTAATTCGTACACTGAATAAACATTGTGTCCTCTCATTACATGTACATATTTTAACAAGATTCATCGTATAATCAAAACACACGCTTATTTCTGACTTTCTAACGTATTTGCGTCGGGATTCATGGCCATAGCCACCTACAATTGCCGGGGAAACTGCCTGAAAGAAAAAAAAAAAATTACAAAGCAAAACAAAAACACAATGAAATGTTATTGAAAGTGCACATCTTGTTCTTTGACTTAAAGGAAAATCCAACTTTATTATCATTTACTAACGTGCAAATGTTGAACTTTTGTAACGCGTTATTTTTTAACGGCATTATATAACCCGGTTGCAATGTTTATTATTTATTATTACATCTAATATTCCGCAAGTGGCTTCGACCATGAATTTATATACACCACCCCGACGTGTAACATTTTATTCATTTACCAATTTACCTTTACAACAGTAATTAATAATCTTTCAACCACCTCTACTTCGGTTATTCTCCAAGTAAAAATAAAATAAAAAAAAAATTCTGCATTATATACTTGATCCGATATTTCGATACAGTCATTCGTAGTATTATAAAAAAAGCGGCATTATCTAAAAATAAATGAAATAATAAAAAGTTGCTGTACAAATTTCTTTAATAATACAAAAGTAAACGACATTTTTTTTTAAATTTTAAATAAATTTAATTAAAAATCAAGACAGCAAAAGAAAAACAATGAATATAAAAAAGTAAATTTTTGTAAAGAATAAATAATATCACAAAGAAAATAAGAATTTAATTATTGTTGAAATTTGTACATTTTATGGAAAGAGTAGAGCAAAAAAAAAATAAAGAGTTAAAGAGTTATACCTGTCGACGAGATTTTCCATGCTGCTCCTGAGTCTTTGCGAAAAGTTGGTGGAGATATTTTTCATTTCGGAGATGCCGCGCTTGAGTTCCGTGAGATCGCTCTTCATGGAGCTCGCTTTCATCTCACTGGACGAGGACGTGAGGATCCTCTGGGAGGATTTGGCGACCCGGCTGGTGCTCGTCGTACTGCTGCTGGTCTGCCTCTGATCCGAGAGTATCTGTCAGCCAAAACGCGTACATTCTATTTAAAATCCATCGAACTGACTCACGCGGCGATTCGCCGTGACGACAGCCGTGAATTATCAAAATATGCGCGCACGCGATTTTTGGTCGCGCGCCAATGACACGGCGTTAGTCCGGGGGGGCTCTTAGGCGAGACCGCGGCCAACTCGGATAAATAAATCAGCGTTACGTTATAATACCAAGCGCTAAACGCCCAATCCTGACGTCTCGCCGTTTCAATTAAAGTACCAACTTGTCGTGCCGATGGGCCAGGCTCTAATGGGGCTTGGAGGGAAAACAGTTTGATAAACTGCAACGTACACTATGAAATTGATGATGATAACATACCTTGCATTTTTGGATGAAAAATTTAATATTATAGAAATAAATTTCTGAATAGTACCAAACGTTTGACAAATTGCAACGTATGCTGTACTGTTCAGACATTTATTTCTATAATATTAAATCTTTTTTTCTCCATAAATGCAAAGTGTGACATTATCAACATTGATTTCATATATAAGTTGTAATTTGTCAAACGGCATTTCTCTCCGAGTACCAAGAATATATTACTTCGTTCGTTTTTGGTGATATTTACTCGGGTGGAAATTGCCATAGTTGACAATTGGCTCTGTACTGGCATAATATTGGTATATACTGGTGTACAAGTGGTACACGCAGAAAAAATTTAGAACAAAAATTACTTTACTTTATATCAACGTTGACGTAAAACAAATTGGTGTGATCTTTTAATAAGTTGACAGCCGAAAGAATACAAGATTTATACAATTCATTAGTGTCTAGTATAGTAAAAATTGAAGGACGTTTACCAATATTTTGATACTCGCCAAGTAACAATGATTTATGGAATGAATTTGCGTCAGTGTTGTTATAAGGTATAGTAAATTTTGTTCTAATTTTTTTCTGCGTGTACCATCTAATCCTTTAAGTAAGGCAAAGCCATCCATTAAGTAAATTTTCTTTCTCCGTCACTTTATTTAATAAATACCTTAGTAAAAATGAAACATATATGACCCATATATATTTTAACAATATCGTATAAGAAAATATACAACCATATATGATTGATATATGGTAATACTTGATTTCAATATGAGGAAATTATTGAAAGCATACATGGCTAGAATATAATATCAATTATTGCCATATATCGATCATATAAATTCAAATATGACCATATGTGGACTAAGAAGAAAACATGTCTATACATGAAGTTTTTATTTTTTTATATTACATTGTTGAAATATGTTTAAACATATAGGTTTCATTTTTACCAGGGTATAGATAATCAGACCAGTGTTGTACCGAGCGTTTATTGATATCGAGCCAGTATTAGCTAACATTAAAATTTTTTTTATGCCCAGGATAGTAAAAGTGGTAAAAAAAGACATTTACAAATATTTTGATACTTGCCAAATGATCAAATGATTCATAAAATTATTTTACGACGGTGTTGTTATAAGGTATAGTAAGTGTAATAGCAATAATAAACTGGGTGCATCAACACAAAATGTCGTTTACATTTTTGCCCATCTATTGAGGACTTACAAATATGGATTTAATATTTATACTTAAGAATTGTTATATATTCTTGGCAATATTATATATTAAATATTTAATATTAATAATTTTGTAAAAATTATAGGATTCATCATAGCTTTAATTAATAAATAATTTGCAAAAATTTATTTTCAAAATACTTTTCCATATGGATATATCATTATTTCAAAATATTTACCTCTGATAAGAGGATTTAACTATAATCATCGTTTCATCAATAAAGTATCAAAATTGAACACATTAAATTAATTGCAAAACTTCTTACTTGCATTAATTTAGGATTAAACATTTATTTTGTCAAAAATGGTCGATTTAAATGAACTGAAATAGAACAATGAAACCGGAAGGTCCTCGTTTTAATTATCATAATGTTAATAAAAGACCCGAAACGCGACACGCTTTTATGAACGTCAAAGCAAAAGAATCGTACATTTCAGCGGTTTCGCAAAAACTCTCTTTTACATATTTTTCATGTTTACAAGGCTCGACGGTTACGCAACGTTGTGATGTTATGCTCATGGCGAACAATAAAGCCATAAAGTTGAGAAACAAAAAAAAAAAGTAAAAAAGAAAAGAAGAAAAAAAAGAAAGAAAAAAGTAAATCGTGCAAATATTTGAGATTCACATACCTGGGATGACGTCGTGACTTGTGGATGATGAGAGTGTGTCACGTGTTGTCGACCAGACACCAAGTTGTTCTTTTTTTGGAAATTCTCCATGACGCTGTGCATATCGCCGTTCTCGTTTCCCTCCACCGGAAACTCCGACATCTAAACGTCGACAAAAAATCGAACGTTAATCGTCGCGTCGCTTTGTTATCAAATCAACATTATTAGCAAATCAAAACACATTTAGTATAATGATAAATTTTTATTGCCATTCAGTTTAGATGTTTTTGTACGCAATTTATTAATCGTTTATTAATTATGTACGTCATTGTGTTTTGAAATATTAAAATCGTATTTAATTGTAATTACGCGTGGCGGAAGTTTATGAATGTACATTGATAGAAATTTATTAGTAATTTATAGTATATTTTATAATACCTCAGTGATATATTTATATTTATATTAATACTTATAGTACGATGTATTTTAAGAAAATGTTAGATAAAAATGTGTCCAACGAATAGAATTAGATTAATAAAAATTACTTTGTACGTAAAAACTGGTGATATGCTTGAAAAAATTAAGAAATTACTACCTTAATATATAATAAAATTTTATATTGAGTATGGTAATAATGACCATAAATAATACCACCTTTCAAGATTATACAAACATTTTACTATACCATATAAAAAATATAATGTTGGTATAGTAATTCTACACTGAGAAAAATAAAATAATAAGAGTTACTATACTTTCTGGCATTCTGACACTCTATGCTCCAATGTTAAGAACTTTGCTAGACAGTCTGGTAAACGGTATCACTTTTTCAAGTACGAATTATCAAAACTGTGGTACTTCTTGTCACATTGTCGAGCATTATTTTATACAGGAACACATAGAGTCCAGGATTACTATATTATTTTTCTCAGTGTATAAAAATCATAAACGATATCCCTTCAACCTCAGAAGGTATAGTAATTTTTATAACAACTATTTTCTCAGTGTATTAATTACAAAATAATTACTCGCCCCATTAATTTATCAATTCAAATCTATCAATTAATTAAAGCTAATTCGACATTCTTATTTCCATTAATTAACCCAAATTTCTTCGTGAAATAAAAGAAAACAAGGAAAGAGAAAAGGGGGAAATCGTCAAAGTTACATTCGGTCGAATGAAATTGAACCTTTGAACTCACTTTAACGCGCATCTCAGCGACGCTTTTCCCGTCCCGTGTATTCTAAGACGCCGCGAAGTGCGCGTTAATCGCGCGGTGGATCTCGGTGCGTTACTTTTGCGCCGAATCCGGCGCTGCGCCGGCCTCTCCCACTTTGACGTCTAAAGCGCGTATTTGGACGCGTGCATCGACCTCGCAAATGCAAAATACAACGGGGCGAGTAACAGGCGGCGCTAGCGCGACCGGTTTGCTCGATATTTGCTCATAAATAGGACACTTTGAGGGCACGCTGCATCGCAAATATCGTTGGCTGCGCGTCGCGCGCACATGTGGACCAATCGGACTTCGGCGAATTCGGTTACGCCAATGTGACAACTTTTTATCGCGCATTAAAACAGTTTTTTTTTCTTCTTCTTCGTTGTCCGTCTTTGTCATTCTATTAATGCCCAAGTGACATTTTCGCAATTGATAAAATATCAGCTTGGATTATGTAATGCGTTAATTGGCCTATCGCATCGTTTAAAACGATTGTGATTATTTTTCTCGTTATATATGTATATGTAAAAAGATTTTCTAAGGATTAAATTAAAGCATTTTTTAAGTATAAATCTAACTTAAATTTGTATATCATTTGGTTTATTTAGTTAATTATTGTATAATTAATTTTCAATGGATCTTAAATTAATTTATAGTTTTTAAATTCATAACAGGTCATTGGATAGATTAATTTTTAACTAATGAATGATTTTAAAAATGATTTTTTTTTAAATGAATACTGGTAATTAATTTACATTCTATAGTCTTTTAGAAATTATTATTTATTGCAGCAATTCTAATAATAATTGTACTGAAATTTGAGTCGTTCGGAATATTAATTTATTATTACTGTAGTTTACGATTTGTTATGGACATTTTGCATGAAATAATGCAAATATCCGAGAAATTATTTTATTTTTTAATAATAACAGACTCTTATTTTATTTGCAATTTTTCAATATATATTTATACAGTTAATTTGATATTGATTTAATAAATATTATTTCCAGTTTTTTCCAATGTGATTTTAAGTTGTTGATCTTCATTTCTGGTTTTATTGTTTCATCACAGTTAAATGAATCTATAATTAAGTCAATGTTTGGTTAAGCTTTATATGTCCGGCGACGAAAACTATAAAATAATATTTATTGAAATTGAGATTTACCTTGACGTGCCTTTTATTGCTAATATTTATAATTAAGAAAATTATAAGACCTTTAAATGATTTAATAATTCATATAATTCAAACGTTACTTTGAACAAAATTCAAACATTTTGATTTTTAATTCTAACTTAAAGCACTATGTTAAAATAAATAATCAAATATTATATAAAAAAATGATTAGTTTATCATTTAAATAACAATTAAAATTAAGTATACGCTAAACCCATGAAAAATTTTTATATAAGTGGCATAAATGGCAACCTATATAATTTTTTTTCCATGGGAAGTAATTTTTTACTCCGAACGTATACTGGTAAAAGTATTCGACGAATGACATTTTCTAGGATTGCAATAAAAACATTCTAATTCCGCTGCTTTTCTTCAATTTCACACATTTAATGCCATAAATTTGCAATGCCATAAATATTTAAGATTTACTATTGTAATTTGACAATGTCATTGTTTATTACATTATTGAACAGTTTAAATTGTAAATTTGCACATGAAACATAGAAAAATCTTCAAACTAATTGAACGTACTGTAATCTTATTTAGCATTTTAACTTTCACAGTACATAGCACTAATTTCGAATGCTAATTGTACGGGCAAGATTTCACTGTAAATCCACAATATTCTGCATACTAATACATCGATTAGGAGAAATAGAAATTCGTATGGAAAACAGTTGTGAAAAGTTGGTCCGAAAGGTGATAACCGTTAGACGGTTGTGTCGCGATATCGGACTCAATTGAACTGGTCGAGGTACACTGTGAAGTCTCGACTTTGCGAACTACTAATTCGACGATGCGAGCGCTTGCGATTTGCACTGCGGCGACCCTGTGAATCATGCAAAAAGTTTGCGTGCGTGAAACATGGGCTTATTTGTTACACTCGGAGAAATTGATATGACATTTTTACCGTTTTAAACAGGAACTCAATAGTAAATATAACAATTTTTCAATTGCTGCTGGTGAATAGTAAAATTTTGTATTTTTTTTTTGGCCAATTAAACATTTACCACAAAGATTTTTTCCTTGGGAAATATTCATCTTCAGAAGAAAAGTTTATATCAGAAATAAAAGATAGTAATAGGAAGATATATCAAATAACTGTAATTATATTGATCAGATGGTTAATTGAAAAATAGAATATTGCGTAATGCGGAACGCGAAGTAAACAATTATCGTCGCACGAATTAATTATCTAAATTTATAACATATATCGCAATAAATAAGAGTATCATTCCTAGTAAAAATGAAACATATATGGTCCATATATGGTCCTATATATGTTTTAAGAATCTCATATAAGGAAATAAAAAATTCTTACATGGACATATATGTTTGTCTTTAATTCATATATGGCTGTATATGTTCGATGTATGGCAATAATTGATTTCCATATAAGGAAATTTTTAAATGCATATATGGCTAGAATATTATAACAAATATTGCCATATATCGACCATACATGGCCATATATGGATTAGGGGAAAACATTTTTATTTTTCATAGGGATGTTTCATTTTTAGTTTCATTTTTACTAGGGATGTTTCATTATTATTATTATTATTCAAAATAATATTGAATTGATAAAACCAAATGTTATGAAGGAATAGAACCTGTTACACTTCTCGGTCACCAGTCTCACACTTTACCACTACTCTAATATATCAGCTGAGGAAAAACAGTCTTTGTCAAAGTGTAATGTGAATGTCAGAGGGGCGTGGCTCAAATTTTAAAAGTAAGACCATGAAGCAACTGCTTCTATTCTTTGATAACAATATTTTACCTTCACAAAATGCATCCAATTTATATATAAAATGTATTAATATTATAAATTTGACTATATCATATCATAAGGAATCCTATAAACGCACACACAGCCCCGAGCTATTATGAAATATACAGTAGTAACTATTAATAAATTTCTCTCGGTATATTTGGGTACCTTTTAAGCGTATCAAATTGCCGCAATTTAACTTCAGCATTGAATACGTATCCTTGAACATTTGCATTCCGGACCAATAACAGTTAAAAGTGGTAATGGATAAGGAAGGCGTAACAAAATTTGAAATCGCGAAAGCTTAATTTTGCCAAGTCATAACGGCAGATCGGCTAAGACGTTCTCGGAAAGTCTGTCATTTATCGTCGCTCTACTTGTGTCTAAAAACGCTTTAATAAAAGCTCCAGTTACGCGTGTTTAATCCTCTTACGTTTGTTACAGTACAATCAAACATTTTTCATTACTAAATTTCATTATTACCAATTAGTTAATTTCCATTTAATTCTACTTCGCTTGATTCTATCAAGAATTTTTATTCACTCAATGGAAACTCACGTTCATTCTAATATAAAATTGATATTTTATTAAAGCGATTATATTTTTAATTTCTTGTTTATTTCTTGCAACAAAAAAATTTGATTAACATTTTTTTTGCACACACACAACGTATACATTTTTATATACATTACATTTAGAGAAAGAACAAAATATAAAATTTTTATCTACACTCAGAAATAAAATATGTTTGCGTTAAGAAACCTGTACGAAGAAAATGTTCTTATTAAAACTAACAGAAAATCTAGCAAAAATAAGAATATTCAGTTATCATCTGTTGAATATTCTTAAACTAAAACTATTTTATTCTTTTCTCTAAAACAAATCCAGAATGGAAATAATTCTTTATATAAATATATGTTTTCTAAGAATAATTTATTCTTATTATAAATAGAATTTCGCTTTGTCCATATAATGAATGGAAATCCTATTTAATATAAGAATATTCTATTACTCTTAAATAAACATTTTTGTGAATGTAGAAACAAATCATAGAAATGTAGCAAGTTAAATCAAAAAATTTCTTGCAAATGACTCGCACTTTTGTAATTGTACAAAAACATCGTAAAATGAAATTGACTCAATGATAATTGAGGTGGAAATTGGAGTCAATTAAAAGTCAATTATAACGAATTCGATTGTAATTAAGATCCGTGTTACATTGGCGATTGAGTTTGAAGAAAGTGCAAAGTTAATCCAATTTGGTTAAAAGGACAAAGAGCGGCGTAAATAATTGACGAAAAACCGCAGAAAAATAAGCACTGGGACAAGATAAAGGTAGGAAGAATGCTGTCGGACGGGTAGGAGAAATGATGCGGCGCTGAAAGTGGGAAGCATTGCGAGATACGGTTTTGTCCAAAGAGCACGGAATTTCGGTCGAACGACTGTACCGGATGACCTCGGAGAAACGTCAATGTCGAGGAAAGAGGAGGACTCGCGGTTCGGCGCGTGTTTTCGTTACTTGCAATTATTTTCCGTCACTTTTTATCTTCATTTCTTTTTTTTTTTTATTTATCTATTTATTTTTTTTCCATAAATATGCAAATAAATAAATACATTTGCCTTGATTATTTTTCGCGAATCTGCCAGGAATTTCTTTATTCAATTAAAATTTTTTTGTTAGAAAATGATATATTTTTCCCAATGAAATGTCTGTTAATAAACTTTTACAATTAGCGTATAAATTTAGGAATGAAATGTCACATTTTAAATCAACTGCTTCTAATTATAGTGTACTTTCCCAAGATAAATATAACGGTCTAACTTTAGTCGTCATGGCTTTAATTGATAATTTTTATTTCAGTATACAAATTGTATTAACATTTAATTTCTTGTTCTTTACGTCATTACGGGATAATTACTTAATAATTGAGGTAGTTGTTTAATAATTGAATGTACAATGTGTACAAAAATATACAGTTTAACTTATGGACATTTTGCAAAAATACTCTAGAAATATTGCAAAGGATTCTGGGGTGTACCAAAAATATTTCCCAAATGTTCTACGAATATTTTCGTTCACCGGAAATTGACATTACCATGGAACTAAGTTCCATAATTTACGCTCCTAATGG
>JABFPN010002506.1:0-21978 GCA_022817305.1 Leptoteleia sp. ZL-2020 | reverse complement strand
GTGGGGGGTGCTAGCTTGAGCTCAAGCTAGCACCCCCACTTTTGAAATGCGATTTTTTATATGTTACGAGCCGTTCCAAAATTTTTTCTCGTTGGACCATTTTGGTCTATAATTAGTCTAAAATTATGGCACAAAAATTTTTTGATTTCGTTGAGGTGGGGGTGCCAGCTTTATTGACGTGAAAATGATGGTAATGAAGATAATGAAATGGTAATAAAGAAAATGAAAAATGAATTCCTTCTAGATTTAAAAAAGGCAGACAAGATACAGGGTATTCGACATCAAGTTCACGTACTTCGTCAAAGCAACAGAGAGTTGGAAGAAGAGATAATAAACGTATTAAAAATGTTTACAAATCTGATTCAAAAAGTGATTTGGCAACCGAAGATGAGAAGCAGAAGAGACGCACTGATAAGCAACCGGAAAAGTAAAATGAAATTTACTTATACTTCAAATTATGTGTACAAACAAAGAAAAAAGGAATGATTTTTTTTAAACAATATACACTGTGAAACTTATATTATTAGATTGTGAAATTACCAGGGACAATTATGATGATTCAAGAACAATCTTATACGAAAATTCATGTAGCATATATAAATTTTCAGTTTCATTTTCCAAACATATTTCAAGCTCGAATTTGTAAAGCCGAAACATTATCTACAAAAGAATATATTTTTTTGAACAGACAGACATTTCTTTGAATTAACAAAATCATTTTTAAATTGTAAATAGTGATAAAATGTTTGGTTCAGTTATGAAAATTGTTAGTTCATTATTCTTAAGTATAAATTAAAATTGTAAACATAATACTTTTTTTTTTTACAGAAAAGAAGGAAAATTCGAGAAAAAGAAAGGGAAACCACACAAACGAAAGAGTCGCGAAATTCTATCGGAATGTTCAACTGATGAATCGAGCAATTCAGAAAGCACAATAAGCGAAATTAGGAACTCGGAAGTAAAAGAAAAAATTCGGTAATCTTATTTTAATTATGAAAAATCAATAGTATTAACATTGATAAATAAATGGTTCAATTATTTCTACAATAATGGTTTATAAAATATATGTTAAATACATTTTGAAACATTTCTGAAATATTAATTGAAATATCGTATGTTCTTTTAGGCGAAAACTACGCAAAAAACACGAAGACAGACAATGACAACGAAATCTCGGAGTGATCGCACTGTTTTTCCTCTACTTATTAATACTTTTAATTTGCGTACTTCTGATACATGCGGGAATAAACAATGGACTTGTTTTGCTATCAAAAAGACGTCCTGTTTTAACATATCCACGCAAAGAACATAGTATTTGATGTTACATTATATCCTTTATTATATACAATATATTTTTAAGATAACGTAACTGTAAATTAAACTTTCTAAATTGAAAAAAAAATACATTTTTATATGCGTGTAGCATGGATAATTGTATTAATGTTGTATTATTAAATAAAATATTTTTTATTATTAATCTTTGAGATATTTATTGTTCTTTCAAATTATTTCAATTTCACATTTTCCAGAAAATTGATTATTATTAAAATCAGAGAAGACGAATTTTGATTTCAATGGAGATAATTCATTTAATGTTTAGAAATTGTTATATTCAAGTGAATGAAATTAATTCAATTACAATTAAATTGCATTTTTCAATTCTGTATTGCTATTGATATTAATCATTTTAACACTTTATAATTCTGGAGAAAAATATTACATCAAATAAAAAAGCATGTACATTGTGTTAAATACTTTATATTCAATTTTATAACATTTTAAAACAATTTAATTCCATCTGTTAAATTATTTAATTACCACGTAAAATTATGAATAAATAGTATTTTTAATTACTGCTAAACATACTGAAAAAAACGTCAAAATATTACTATGCTCACTCCTATCTAATCTAAAGCGAATTTGTTAGAAAAGAATATGTAAACAAACAAGTGCTTACAAAAACTGAAAGTATTTGTAATAAATACAAAAACAAATTGCTTTACATTTTACAGGTCATAAAAATGGAATTAAATATAAAACAAATAATAATTTTTTTATGATTCATTTTTCAGCCCAATATGAAATGATCTTTAAACTTTACCTGACTTTTGCTCACTGTTCCAAATTTAACAAACAGGATAATTCTTTGTTTTGTAATTATTTCGTTATGTATGAAATATTTTTTTTCATTTCATACATACTGATATATTTTTTTGTATTCATACGTACGCTACATTTTCTGTTACAGCACATTAAATTTAAATGCGATTTTCACAGTAATTTCTGACGCTTTTTTTCAGTTTAACTTTATAACTTATTTATAAATATATAATTAAACTTGATTCACATTTGAAAATACAAGTAACTACTTTTCCATGTTCTTACTGATTGTGATCTGCATCCAAGGCACTCGTTAGCCTCTAAAAAAAAACTCGAAAATACAAGTAACTATAAGTAACTATAAAAATGAACTATATTTATGAAGCCACTCTATGCTCTGTTTAGCATCTAAGGTGTTGATATAATCAGCCAAATCATCTTGATGAATTCCGACAATGGTGCAATACGATAATGCAGAGTTTTCAAGGAGATTCAATAATCCTTCATCTTCCTGCAGGAAATACATTTTATTGTATTTAATTGCTAACAAATCAGGAATTAAACAAATTTCAAAAAAAACAGAAAAAAGAAAAACAAAACAGATGTGTATCGCAAATGTGTTTAAGGTGAAACATCAATCGTTTATCACTAGATTAGTGCATTTTTAATTATTTTCACAGAATAATTTAATTATTAAAAGTTCTCGATGATAAGCAACTTGTTCCCAATGGGAAATATTGATTTAGTGGGAAATGTTCACTTTTATGATGTGTAACTACTTAACTTTTTGAAGTCGTTTTCCAAGTGGAAATAAACGATTTCCAAAAGTTGAGCTGTATTACACGATAAAAATGCTGTTTTCAAAGTGATGTAGTTTTTCCCGAGTTAAAAGAATCGTTTATCTTTTCAAAATTTTTAATATTAATTCATTTAATAAAAATAAATTTAAACACCCTAACTCCGTGACTATAGCACTGCGATTTCACCTTAACACACACTTGCGAATTTATCAACCTTCGTCCCTTGCTAAATAACTATCAGTAAAATAATATATTGTGGCCATGTGGAACCAAGATGCATGTATGTTATACACACATGGAAAATTATACACACTTAGAAAACGTACATCTCTTCAACGTGAACATACGCACGTTTTCAGCAACTCTACATCCCTCTTTAACAATATCATATATTATAAAAAAGAATTATAATTAAATTATATATGGGAGAGATGTTTCGTTCTGTGACCATCTTTGAACTCATCAGTAATGCTTAGATGGCCACTGCCTTATACACCTCTTTACTGTGTGTACAACACACGTACATGCGATTTGATTCCTCATGGCCACAATTTATTATTTTGTTGATGGTTATTTAAGGGACGTGGGTTAGCAAATTTGCATGTGTGTGTTATACACACTTGTATCATGTATTTTACATTCAGCCAAAAATATTTTAAAATTAAAACATCAATATATAAGTTTAATGTAAGAGAGTTTAAGTTGGCTATTCTGCTAATGAAAACAGATTTAGAAACGCAGTTTAAAGATGAATAAGAAATAGCGAACGCTTTTTCACGAATCGTCTGGACTAGGTGTACTTCTATACGTATCCGTACATTTCTCTGGAGGAGGAAATCGAGAAAGTATATAAGTGTGTGGCAGAAACGTTTGATCGTTAGTTGTCCACTGACCACCTAAGTAAAGAGGTGTATAAGGCAGTGGCCATCCAAGCATTACTGATGAGTTCAAGAATAGTCACAGAATCAACTTATACGTTTTAATAATAATTGAACTTATATAACTTATATTTCCAATAATCTCTAGTAAACAAACCATATTGAGCAAAATTTCATTTTTTTTCAAAATTTAAATTAATTTTTACCATAGTTATAATAAAGAACAATTTAAATTTGATCAATTTGTTCAAGTGTTCATTTTGTTCTGTTCAATTTTAAATTGTTCTCTATTATAATTAAGGTAAAAATTAATCATTGAAGAAAAAAGAAAATGAAAAACTCCTCAATATGGATCGTTTACTAGAGACTATTGCAATTTTTCCATAATATTTCTTTCAGTGTAGCAGCACAAGTATTTATATGATTAGGCTGGTAATAAGTCTAATCTCACTTAATTAATGACATGCTAACTAATCTTCAGTTTAAAGAAAGATTAATTTTAATTAATGTAATAGAAAAGAAGAACTGTTAGGTCAATAAACTATTTATACTTGAGATTGGGATACATTTATAGTGATATTGGCTGTACTAATAATAGATTTTATTTAGTATATACAAGTTTGATTAATGATACATAAAAAACAATGAAAAAAGTTTGTAACATAAAATTAAAATATTGGTGATCAAAATGATATTTAAGTCAGGTTATAAATAAATCTATTCATATGTATGCAGAGAAAATACTATTTATTAATATACGTCATTTATATAAATTATTTACAATATGTATAAGTTTACCTTACGGTATTAATTTCATTTACAGTTTAACAATAGAAATTAATACCATAAGGTTGCCGTTCACGGCAAGATCACGTGCGGCAGGCTCTTCAAACCAGAGACCGTTCGAATTTTCTCCTTCTTTCCCCACACGTTGCCTCCATACCAACTTGTGGTTCCGTCCTTGTATTTCCAATCTGCAAGAAAAAAGAAAATTTAAGTTCTAGTTATTTGATAAAAACGTTTTTAATAAAAATTGAATCAATTTAAATTAAAGACTGTAATACTACGTCACGTCCAATCGGTTAAATAATTTATAAAAGTTTACCTGTAACCGTATCTCGTATCTTCGTGTATTGGCCCAAATAACTCCACCGTCGCGACAAATGTGGGGTGCGTGTGACCACCATACATGTGCTTGGTACATTTAAATCGAAAATGTTTACCAAAGCAATGTTGGGTCATTCGCCACATTCTTGGTCCAGGTGTGTTATATGCATCGATTAACACACTGACGCATTCACCTAAAAATAAATAAAATATACTTTAATATTTAATCCCAGGTAGTAATGTTTTGCAATATTTATGTAATTATAGCTATATGCAATTGAGCAATTTCTTTGTTCACATTAAGAGTAATTGATATTACTGGATAATTGTACAAAAATAAATATTTTTTACAGTTTTTAATAGATTTTAATAAGTTTTAACAGTTTTTATCATCCGCAAGAAAGTAAAATTGTACTATTTGTCAAAGTTAACTATCAGTCTACACAAAAATAAATTTCATATAAGAGTAATATCAATTTGTATATATCTTTATAGATAGATAGATAAATCTTTGTTTTGTTTGCCCTAAGGCTGTACAAAATATACATATGCAAAATATACAAAATATACAAAAAAATATATATATATATCTTTTACCACACTTTTTATAAATTCAAAAACTTTAAAACTCATTTACAAGAGTTACGTCGTATTTGAAAACTATAAATAATTTTAGGTATTGAATAATATTCTCCCACTGCCATAGGATGTACGTACGTTGGCCGATTTTTAAATTTTGTCGTTTAAACAATTATAAATGAAAAGGCACTGATTCCGTGAATATAGCACTGACATTTCACCTTAAGGCATGGAATGTGAGTATTATTTCTATTTTCATTTTAATTTACTTCTTTTCTTTCCGGATATAGGATTGTTTGTATATCTGATATATAAATACAATTGAATACATTGACTATTGTGATTGTATATGAACTTTATTTAAAATTATATATTATTTGCAAAATTTAAATACTTTGTTGAATTTTGAATTAATTTGATGAGAATTAATAATGATTAGTATTACATATTAAATTGTGACATGGACGACGAAGATATAACATCCGAAAAGACAAATTTGCCAATACCAGACACTCCTTAATGTAACCATCTATTGTTAATAAATAAAACAATTTTATTTGCTTAACTCGTGTTCCTTAATTTGTAATCATCGAAAATGTGCCACCCGAGCAGCAACAGGCAGACTTAGCACATGACCTTAAATCAGTACCCTATTGACGTTTTCATTATTCACCCACTGATTCAGTTAATAAAGGACGCATTTATATGAACAGAATTATTTGTCCTTTATTAACTGAGTGAATGGTGGAATAATGAATATACCATGTAATGCAGTTTTCATTCTTCAATAACCCGCTGAGTTGATAAAGGACAGATAATTCTGTTCATATAAGAGCATCCTTTATTAACTGAGTGAGTTGTTGAAATATGAAAAGGGTATAAAAGAATTGGTAGAAAATTAACTGCCAGTACTGCGTTATTGAGCCTAACATTTAAATTTCAATAAGCTAGAAAAAGATAAGAGTTGCTAATTCTAAACCAATCACAGAGCGAATAAAAGCGTTACTAATTCTAAACCAATCACACAACGAATAAAAGTGTTACTCATTCTAATCCAATCACGTAACGAATAAAAGCGTTATGCTATCGGTGCACGTGTTACAAATAAATTTGTTTGTTTGTTATTTACAATAAATATTTTAAATATCATTAAAGTATATGAAACCTTTTATTGAATATTTGTCTTTTATTGAATAGAAAAATTGTCTTTTTTTGAATAAATAAACAGAAGAAATTAATTATAATAAAAATAACGTTTTAACTACTGTATAATGAATTTTGATATAAAAAACATACCTTGTAAGATTGTTGTATTATCGGGAATCGAGTTGTGTCCTTGGAATTGTTGGATGTCGTGGGGTGCCATAGCTATGGTTTCAACTTAATATTTTCTATAAAATTGAAAAAATAAGGTAAATAAATCTGTCCTTAATATTTAAAAGCATAAAAGTTAACAAGACGCAAAATTAATATTAGTTTTAATTAATATATGCAGAAAAAATTTGGGACAAAAATTACTATACCTTATAACAACACAGATGTCAAATGTAGACTTGAAGTAGAACGTTATCGCTGATTTCCCGACGTGCTTCTTTTCGAACATGAATTAGTAATGAGCTCTTGCTCATCACCAGGTTATAAAGGTAGGATACCTCGCGCCTATTGGCTGACACCGAGCGCGACGCTGATTGGCTGTGAGTAGCGCGGTAGGGCACATGTTTATTTTACTGTGTTTTAATTTGAAAATAATTGCTTTCGCGTGTTCCCTTTATAATGTGAAATTAATTTGAGTTGATAAAATTCCTTTTACTCAAAAGTTAATTATATATATAATCGCTATTAATTTCAGTATGTTTACAGTACCCAGAAATGGACTTGGCTTTACATCATTTTTCCCTACTAATCTATCCATAACTCATACTCAACGCAATTATAGAATATAGAATATAAAAATATATATTACTCTTACAAAGTTATAGTGATCACATTTACAATAATATACTACTTTTCTATTCACTCATTCCTCACATACTTTATCCATCCTACGTTGCCTCTGCCGTCCTGACTTTTTTCGCGTTTTCGGCTTTGTATATTTTCCTTTTTCATTTACAATCCTCCTAATTACCTCTATTACATTTCTATCCTGTTTTTCGCCCGTCACCTTTTTCAACTTTTCACCTACGTTTCCCCCAATCTTTACGAACCACGATGTACAATTTGAATAGAAGTGGACTCAGCATGCACCCCTGTTTCACACCTTTAGAAGTCCAGAATTCTTTCGAAGTTCCTTCGCTGCATCTCATCCTCACCTTCGTTTCTTCGTATAATTCCTTCAGTCTCTGTATCAGCTCTTTGCTTACGTTCATCTTTTCTAAGATCCTCCACAGTTTCTCCCGGTTCACAGTATCGAACGCTGCCTTCAGGTCAATGAATATAGTGTACAATTAACTTCCTTTTCCTATTTCCCTCTGGGCGAGATGATTTAGTACATATATATTTTCTATGGTTGCCCTTCCTTTCCTGAATCCTGCCTGGTTTTCTGGTAGTATGCCCCTCTGTTCTACCTCTTTCTCTAATCTCGCCCTGATTACTTCTGTATAAACCTTATACGCTGTGCACAGAAGCGAGATTGCTCTGTAGTTGCTGGGTACGTTCCTGTCCCCTTTCTTGTACAGAGATACGATGACACTTTCTCGCCACTCTTCCGGTATTCCCTTGCCTCTCCATATTTCCTTGATCACTTTTATCAGCTCCGACCTCACTGCCTTCCCTCCGTATAACCACGCCTCATTTGGTATGCCATCAATTCCTGCAGCTTTCTTCTTTTTCATTTTCTTCACCGCTTTCCAGATTTCCCCTTCCAATAATTCTCCTTCCCCGGATTCAAAGCGCAATATCAACACTTCCGCTAACCCTCAGCTCTTTAATTTTACACTCCACATTCAAGTTCATCCTCACCCATTATTCTATTTCTCCCTTGTCCACTTGCTTTGACACTTCCCATCCTTTCAGAACTATGTTGTTTTTCCTTTCTTTTCTTTCTTGTACCATCTCTTTTAGTTTCTCGGTGTCTCTCTCGAAGAGGGAAAAAAGACGCATAAAGCGTATATCTCTGTGTTCATCTGCCACTCCATACATCTAGAGTTGGTATCTGACTATTCAACAGCTTCGTTTCTCGCAGCGTTGGACCGCTTCGTTGCACGAAGAGGATTACCTCTTAAAATCATCAGTGATAACGGAATGAACTTTGTCGGTGCAGATAGCGAACTGAGGGCTCGCCTCAGAACAAACCAAAAGGATCCAGAAATTGGACAGAAAGTAGCCTAAATGGGTATCAAATGGCACTTTCATTGATCCGCAGCTCCTCATTTCAGGGGACTCCAGGAACCCTACGAAGAAATGTTAACCCAACTCTGTAAAATTGAGGCTTGCCTCAACTCTCGACCGCTTTCACCTCTGAGCGAGGATGTAGATGACCTAACCGCGCTTACTACTCCAGGTCATTTTGTGATAGGTCAGGCATTGATGTCGCCTCCGCAGCTCGAATTTGCAGACAAAAATCCTACGCCTTTATCGCGTTGGGAAATAATACAAAAATGTAAACAAACTTTTTGGCGTCAATATCAAAATAACGTGTTGCTGGACCTCCAAAACCGCACAAAGTGGCGCACCACTTGTGCAAACATCAAAGTAGGGGATCTTTTACTACTTAAAAATTCTCTACTCCCGCCCTGCAAATGGGAGATGGGACGCATTACACGAATTTTCCCTCGAAAAGATTCTTTAGTACGAGTTGTAGAAGTTAAAACAGCTGTCAGTGTTTCGTCGCAGCATATACCAAATCTGCGCTCTACCCGTCCAATAATACCATTCCAGAAAGTCAATCTACGCAATCGCTATCCTCAACAGGAGGAGACGCTACGTACTGATTGCTTTCTTTTAAGTTTTTTTTTCTAGTTCTTCTCTCGCCGAAATTGTTTTGGTTGCGCCAGATTATACTGCGGCAAGGGGGGCGGTATGTTTCGGCGACTCTCTATATTATTCAAAAATTATTAGTTCATTTAGTTTCTTCAAAATTTATAATTCATCTATATAATGTTATACGGTCGAAAAGTCAACGACCTTGTATTTTGGTGTCAAATTGCATCACAGCAATTTGATCTGCTATCAACACCCCGTGTTTACTATTGATGTTGTTTATTTCTAAATACTCTTCATATCATAATTTAAAGACATTAATTAAAATTAATACTTTCTTTAAACTGAAGATTAGTTAGCAGGGCACTATTTAAGTGAGATATAGACTTATAACCAGCCTAATCATATCAATACTTGTGCTGCTACACTGAGAGAAATATTATGGAAAAATTGCATTAATCTCTAGTAAATGATCCATATCGAGCAGATTTTATCATTTTTTTTCAAAGTTTAGGTTAATTTTTACCTTAATTATAATAGAGAACAATTTAAAATTGAACAGAACAAAATAAACAATTGAACAAACTGTTCTTTATTATAACTATGGTAAAAATTAATCTAAACTTTGAAAAAAAAAATGAAAATCTGCTCAATATGGTTCGTTTACTAGAAATTATTGGAAATGTTCCATAATATTTCTCTCAGTGTATTTATTACTAAGTAATTTTTCCAAGTATTTTTATATCTCCAACATTTCTTAATTTTCAAAGTATTCATTTAAAAGAATCGATTAAACAAACTTACTTCCTCTTTATCCAGCGATTTGTCATCTGCCATACATTGATCCACTTTTGATTTCACTTTTGACAAATCGAGTACCTCGTTGTTATTAATTTTTTGCATCGATGAATTTATTATTTCTTTCCTATTTTTTTGTTCCAATTTTGAGGACTTGTAAAATTTCATTGGAACAAAATCAGCTTTCATTATTGGGTCCTTAATTGTTACAATTGCCGTATTTTTTGAAGTTAACATATTTGAGTTCCACTGAAATAAAAATAATCGAATTAACGTATCATTTGTCATAGATTCGTTTATAGATTTTGAAAAAGACTACAATAAAAGTCGAAACGTCAATCACTACATAAATATGTTTATAATTTGTCTGTTATCCAAAATTAACGGTCGAAAAATAAAGAATTTATGTTCATACGTGATAGTACATTTCATAATAAATATATTGTCGAGGATACGTGATATAAATGAAGAAGAAGAAGAAGAAGAAGATGAAGAAGAAGAAGAAGAGGAAAAAGATCAGGAACAAGAACAAGATGAAGATAAAGATGAGGAAGAAGGTAACAAAAAAAAAATAAAAAAATAAACATAAAAAATCAAATTAATGGCGGAGAGCGTAACCCTGAAAAGTTGAACAAATTGAGAAAAACTATTTCCTTAAAATCTAATTAAATTAATGACTCAAGTCCAGGACATCGTTGGAAGTAATTTTGGTCCTTTGAAGCATATCCCTAAAGTTGATATTTTAAGAGTTATAAGCGAAACTGTGCGGTCAACTCTACCCCGACGTGCTCCGAGGGAGCGTACAGTTTTTTGGCCATATCTTTTGAACGGCAAGAGAGCGACCTTTTTTTTAATTTTATTGCAATCAGCGCGAAAAAACGCATCGATTTCATGTATTTTAAACCCATCTTGGAAGGGGGGGGGGGTAAATGGATACATAATTACCAAAAAAAAGTTCTCTTCTAAGATTATGTTGCAAAACTAATTCATGAAAAGAAATGAATAACATCAATGAATACCTCAACATTCATTCTGCTGTGTTTTGTATTGTTCCTCGATTGATGTGGGCTTTTAACGGTATTAGAATTGATATGTAATAATGGAATTTTAGTTTCAGCATTCCACAACTTGCTATTTTGCATGTGCTGCTCATCTAAAAATAAAGCATTCTTTTTTTTTTATTATATACATACATACATATATATATATATATATATATATTAGGGTGGCCCTTATTTTGGTAACTTTCAAATTTCAAGGTGTGCGCACCCCTAACTTCTGGAATATAGTGTAAAAACAAAAACTACTGTTCATGTTTTTATCCAAGTATTTTTTCGACCGTATATTTTGAACAGACAATTATTATCTGTTGTTATATAGTATCTTATTATACTAATTTTTTTATATTAATTATAGATTTTGAAAATGATCACAATATAGGTCGAAACGTTAATCGACGAAAAATTATGTCACCATTTATATAATAATTGTCCGTTGTTCAAAATATACGGTCGAAAAATACTTCGGTATATCCATATTTTTTTAATCATTAATTTAACAATAACATAAAACTCTAACTTTGCAAATAATTATTTATTTATTTAAATATTGCATTACCAAAGTGTTGTTTACTGTTATCATTGTTTTCAGCGAATTTTACATAAATTGAGGACAGTTCCATCAAACTTTCATCGCTAATTGACGTATCGTCAAAATTTATTAAATTGAAATCATTTTTAAAATCTCCGTCATTTGCTTTAATCTCTACCTCATTTACTACTAAGAAAAAAAAGTATTAATTACAAATATTGGAATTGTAATATTAATTTATTAAATTATGTTTGTTAATATTTTTTAATATTAGTTTAAATTCTCATTAACTGCAAAGTTTGCAATGTTTCGAAAATTGCTTGAGTCCCAAAAGTTGAGTTATATTACAATACAAAATAGTATATAAAAAAGAATGACTTTTCTATAACATTGCAATTATTTTAATATTAAATCATTTAATGGAAATAAATTAAACCATTCTAATTCCGTCACTATACACACTGAGAGAGAAAAATATTAATTTTTAATGAAAAGTTTACTAATTTGGCATTATACTTGCAGAATGTCATTATATGGAAAACTAGTTGATTAAAATTTTTTAAATTAGTTTATTAAAAATAGTAATTCTATGCTGTTTCGTATAATTTAACAATCTGTTTATTGAATTTTAGTAAACTGTTTAATAATTTAAATATGATCGACGTAGATAATAGATTAGCGACACTGATGAACAGCGACATCAAACGGACAAAACATAAAATAAAATATTTGCCAAAAATTAGAATTCAGTTCAATCAAATTTGTAATCATTGGTTTCTTAATTTTTAATATTCTATTTTCTCCATGTATGGAGAAAAATTATGGCAAAGTGTTTATCCTTTGACGAGAGAATCGCTTTACTTTTACCATGGTTCAAAGAAAGTCCCGCAGAGGGAGGCAAAGTACGCCTGACCAAGTGACTTGTGCGGGCAAATAAATTTCCCTGCGTTGTTGACTGTTAGCCCCTGTTGGTAAAAACGTTGTACATTTACAGGTAGCCCAGTTCTTCCAACATTTTGGACAGTATTTTACCTTACAGGATGATCGCTTTGCTATAATTTTAATCCGAGAAGCATTGAAATTTTACCATGACAAAAATTTCAAATCAATTTTTCATTTAAATTACTTCCATTTCGAGATAATTAAATATAATATCAAAATAATTAACATATCCCTTGTGGAAAAGGATGCTGAAAAATGTTGAAAAAACGTTGAAAAATTGCTAAAATTGGGACTTTTCAGCATTTTTCAGCAAATTATTTCCACCAGGGATAATATCTGTTTAAATTGGTAGCATAAATAATATCAACTTCTCTTCGAATCTAAATACTAATATTAATATCTAAATATTAGTGAAACAATAGTAATGCAAATTATTAATTTCAAAATACTTTTCTTAGCTTCCATCTTTTCCTCAAAATTTGACTTTGAGTTCTGAACTGATGGCAAAATAAAAACTGAACTTTTAGGCTTGTAATTCTGCGGAGTTGCGCTCTTCTGTGACAAGAAACAATACTTTGTCGGAGCTTTAATTCTACTGCCTCTCATTTCCACTTGCTTCTTTAACTCCGGTTTCAACGTCATCTTTTTTGCATTTTTAGACTTTAAGTTTTTAGCTTCCACGCCAGCAACGGTAACGCAATAAGCCAGTGCGCAGTGTAAATTATTATGAGCGCACACTTCCAACTCTCGTCTGGACTTTCTTTCCACTTTTGTAGAAGCAATGAGATTTTTCGATTTCGAAGAAATTTCCATTTTTTCGTTCGCTTCAACATCGACATTATCGTCATCTATTATTTCATGATAAGTGTCATTTAAAGTTACGTAACATTTTCCTAAATATTCTGCAGCAAGTCCAACCTGGAAAAATGCATTCTATCTTGATAATTTTATTTTAAATAAGACTAATTAATTTAATATTTACATAAATAATCTTTTTCGAATTCAACAAATATTAAATATTCATCTTCTCCATTATATAAATTATTAAAGTATATAATGTTTGATTTAATTCCCTTAATAGCAAAGAATATATAGATACATTGTGAAAATATTCTGAATATTCCAAGGAAATATTCTAATGTCTGTCCAGGAATATTTCTGGTATATTTCTAGGGTGATTCATGTTATTTTAATACTCCAGAAATGTACCATAAATATTTCTGGAGTCGGATATACCCTAATAGCAAAGAATATTTTTGGTACATTGTAAAAATATTCTGAATATACCAAGGAAATATTCCAATGTCCGGCTCCAGGAATATTTCTGGAGTATTTCTAGGGTGATTTATGTCTTTTTATTATTCCAGAAATGTACCATAAATATTTCGGATATAATCTAAAAGCAAAGAATATTTTTGGTACATTCTAAAAAATTTTTTTGAATTTACCATAGGAAATATTCTAATACAGGAATATTTCTGGTGAATTATTGGGTGTATTGGTTTTTTATTTTCCAGGAATATTATTGGGTGATTTGGTTTTTTATTTGCTTTTTTTTTGTTCTTTTTATAATTAAAATTTGTTTTTATTTTTATTTATATATTATACAAATATTCCTGTATTTTAAATTCCTTATATAATAAATGTTATTATATAATAAAATATATAATATAAAATAATATTTATTATATTATAATAAAAAGTTTATTATATTATTAAAACAAATAATATAAAATATAAAAATTAAAAATAAAACATAATTAATACAAATAAGGTACCATAAATATTTCTGGAGTCGAAATAGTTTTGACAAATATTTGTAGAATATTCTGGAATATTTCTTGCTATTAGATTCATTTAATTAAGTTTACGAACATAATTTAATATTCAATATTTAAGTTTATTCTCAGGGATAAATTTGGCTTATTTTAATTAGATAACAAAATTTACTTATATTATTAAAATTTATATTGATAAAAAGTCACAGTGTAAAGAATAATTGTAGTTACAAAATAAATGGTAAATTTAAGTTACAAATAAATAATTAAATGAAATTAATTTTATACTTTTGGATGCCAAACGGGGCGTTCGTTCATGCCATGTACGGGCCATTGTTTCCATAAATTTCGATCCGAATCAGTGGGGGCCTGATACGTGGCACCGACATTGTACATTTTTCTCGTAACCGATCTTGTGTTAATATGAAGCGACGCGGACTTTGCCCTTTTTCTGGGACCAAATTCTGAATAATTAACTTTAGCTTTTCTGCGTTTTGCTGGCAACAGTTTTTTTGTTTCTAAAAGTCTAAATCAACAAAAAAAAAAGTAATAAATTGTCATTCGTCACATTTCACGAAACTTTTAGAATAAATAATTTATAATTTATGTTGAAACTAGTGACAATGTTTATTAGATATAATAATAATAATAATAATTTGAGCCTTGTAATGTTATAACAAAATTTTAATTTACTTGTCAACTTTGCAAGATATATAAGAATTTGAACTGCTGTGACTACTATTTGTTTCCATCAATTTTCCTCCGTTTACTTCTGACCTGACTTTTCCGTCAATTTTATTATTTTTTTCATCGGAAGCCATTATCTAAATATGAAAAAATATCATTAGAATATACTTTACACACAATGCAGAGAATATTTGTTGATAAAGTGATGATTCTGTTATAAAAATGAACTTTCTTTTATTTTATTTATATTCCAAGAATGTATATATATATAAATAAATTAGATATGTTATAGATAAAATAATTTATTTATATATAAGTACAATAATTAATTAAATTGAAATAAAAAAAACAGGACTTAACAATAATGAAAAGTTAATAAAAATAAAGTCACTCAAAAGTTTGGTTATGGTACTTAATTTTTATTAAACTTGTCCATTAATGTAATTAATTATAAACAAATATTAACCTGACAAATATGAAATATATCTTACTCACATTGCATTATTAAACGATAACTAAACGAAATTAATGCTTTTCTACTTTATTAATCGAGCACATAAAATCTTCGGCTTACTGATGGTAACTGAAGTTAGTCGAGGAACTGAATTGATAAAACAGGGAATTTGAACGTCGATATAAATAAAATTTTTCATTTTTCCTAAAACTTTACAGTTTTTTCTGTATAAAACTATATACAAATTATTACCATTATATATGGTAATACTTATATGGTATAAAACCATTATTTCACAATTTAAAATAATTAAAATAAATATATAACTAAAAAGTCATTAAGAAGTATAACAACATTTATTGATCAATTCAAATTATATTTATATCTTTCCGTGCTTGCAATTAAACGAAACATATTTAAAATATCACTAAAATGTCATTAAAAACTGATTTATCGGCGTTATTAATACGAAATTTTTATGTATTTCGCAATAACGCGTCTCCGTTTAGTTCCCCCGTCCGCGGACGCGCGGCGCTGAAATCAGTGAACGAAATGATCGTAACGTTAAAGCCTTGTGGAAGCCACGACCACGACAACTTTTAAGCATGAAAAGCTGAGGAAACTGTCCAAGGTAAATTATTCGATGATTTTGACGAGTTGTTCGTCAACTTATCCCAATAATTCAACTTGTTTTTATTCTTACTTTTATATTTTACTTGGTTAAAAATGTATTGCGCACGTTCGGTGATGAACTCTGATTTGAGCTTATGTGTTAAATATGTTTTCTTCTATATTCCCGTCTCTTTTTACTCCCATTTGTTGTGAATGTGACGAATTGTAGAAGCTAAGATTATTGAGAAACTGTGTGATATTTAAAGTCATATTTGAGTCAAATATAATAGAGTGATTGCAATTTACGTCTCAGACGAAATTATTGTTATTATTTTTATTATTATTGTTTTACTGTTAACATTGCTAAAATATTTAACAAGTATCTACTTTACTTTCTTTTTATTTTTATGTTTGTATATTATTTTATTTGTTTACAATATAATACAATAAAATACAAAGGTATACAAAGAATTAACTATCAATTATCATAAAGAAAATTAAAAAATAGGGTAAAGATACCTGATAGTCGGATGTTTGCTTAATATTGTATACTTATTGTTTTCATTTCAAATATTATATAAGTATATAACAACAATTACATAGTTTTAGTCAAAAGGCATTCATTTCAAAGGCCAAAAAACACCAAGAAAAAATAAACAGTTGTAATTGGAACAATTATAAATATCATTTGATTTGCCTTAATATATTTTATAAACAAAAATTGACAATAGTACATTTATATTTTTAAATATTTTGTGGTGTAATGATAAGTTAAAAGTTCGGTTCATTTTTTATTATTAATGCTTCCAAGTTTTTTATTATATCATTAACAATGTAATATTACATGTTGGTATTTTCTTTTAATTTAAAAATGTAAGGTTAGGTAAAGCATTAAAATGCCTTTGTTAAAATTTGACCTGTCACAATAATGTCAAAACAGTCAATAACATGTCTAATATATATACACATAATATTTTGTGACATTATTAAAATATTACTTTCCTTACTAATTAACTGAATTTTAAAATTTCCTTTGGAATAACTTATTTCTACACTGGTGGAAGATGAAATTCTATTAAAATTATGACTTGGTATGTTACATTGTCTCAATGATATTTTCAAAAGCTTTTCTAATTCAATTTTCAGCTTACTTTAACAAATTATTAATCACAAAGTGTAACTTTTACATAAGAAGTTAAGTTTATGAAAACTTTTTTTTACTTTCATTTATTGGCAAATTGTAATTGTGTTATAAAATATAAAATAATAACATCCATCAAGAGTTATACACATTTAAAACTTTGTAAATTAGTTTTTATTAGAGTTGTAATTTTGTCTCCAAAAGTTAGATTTTTGTGTTATGAAAACAATTTCCATAAGATAACTTCAAAAATAATACATATCTTTAAATATATTATAAAATGATAATTAATTTAAGAAAAACGCAACGTATGTCAAAAGTTAAACAAGTTTAGAATTGTTTAAATTAGTTTTTACGTATTGCAATTTAGAAAATTCTAAATTTGTTAGGTTATTTCCTTGTAAACCAACCTTAAACTGTATACAATTAAGCAAGTTTAAATTTCCCGCACCATTTTCTTTTAATTTAAATTTTATTTTATAATATATTTACAGATATATATATATTATTAAGCAGGTTATGTCAATTCTAAGATGCCCATCCAATGACATTTCACTTTAAGTTTATGTTATTCTTCCACTCATATATTAATTTTATTTTTGTTTTTTATTCACATTGATTTTAATATAAAAGCATTTCTGACATTATTTTATATAATTTTTAGGTCCTTCATTAAAAAAAGGGGTTCAACAAATTAAAACGAATATTTAACAGTATTACAATTATTTTGTACAGTTATAAATATACAGTTTATTGTCAATGAACAAATTGTATCTAATGAAAGGTATACTTAAATATATTTATGACTTTGTTATATTAACTAGATAAGTGTGTTGTAAAAAAAAAAATATAGACAAGTGGAGTATTATTTTATGATTATATTTTTTTATTATAACTTCTTAAGGGAGAGTATTTACAGTAAGAAACAACTTCAGAGCGTTACATTACACGTATCTGGGACATTCGTAATAAACATAAAAAAAAATTGTTACAAATTTATCTTGACAAAAATTTCTGAAGCCAGAAGTAATTTAATAAACGTAGTGTGTCCAGCTTTATAATAAAAATTCAAAAATTATATTTTAAAGTATTATCTTATCTTTGATGTTTTAAATATGCGCATCAAAAGCAATTTCTGCTTACTTGTCCCATTTAGTCAGCACCTTCTTTAAGCAAACTTTTATCAAGTTGAATGTTCCGAGTACGTATGTGTGTACTACAGATTAAAATTAATAAATTTTGTTGTAATAATTAAAGCAGAATTTGTTATCTAATATTGTAATAAAATTCAGCAATTTCTTTTAATATCTTGTAACAATATTTTTGTTATGCAATAACTATAAGAACTTTAGATATTTTTTTTGTATTTAATAAGTAAAATGTTTTATATTATTATTAAAGAAAATTCTTGCATTTCATTGGACATTGATAGGAAATAGTGACAAGACCTCCTCTAATTTTAAGTCATATTGTTAATATAGTGTATAGTAATTTATATTGCGAATAAAAATGAATAATCTGCGATATCAATATTATGTCAAAGTATGTCGTACAATTAACATTCATTTGTAAATATTTTGAATTTTCTTTTCTAGAGATGAACGGCTCTTGGCTAGGAAGAGGCAGAGGAGGTCGGTTAGCTATTTATGCTGGCTGCACCTTGGTCCTCGTTTTTATAATGCTGTTATATCGAGCAGCCAGTCTAGAAATGGGTAGGCTTCGGAAAGTAAATGAACTTTGTACAAATCAACAAGAAGCCTTAGCGAGTCAACTTCAAGGTATATTTAAATTGCATTACAATTGGTAATTTACGAAATACCTTACTGCAACTAGATTTATAGTTTAATAAGGAATAAATAGTCCGTCGAAAATATTGAATATTAATGCAATATTAATTCACATCCATCAGCTGACAATTCTCTGATTTATAATAGTTTACAAATGTTGAATTTTTCATGAAATTTGAAACAAAAAATTAGATAAAATCCCTAAATATGTTGAAAAGTATTCAAAAAGATAAGAATTCTTTGAAATACTTGCCTAAATTAAATGATATGTTCCGTTTCATGAAACACCTTTAAATTCAATCAACTAATTTTAACATAATTATAAAGAGTGGAATTATTTTTCAGTTATTTACGATTATAAAGTTCGATTGGAGAAATTCTTAGCTGATGAAAAGAGTTCAAATGCAGCTGTTAAGGAAGAATTGCAAGAGCGCGCTTCTCGGGATAAGACACTACGGGAACAAAAGTACAACACACTCCAGCAACAATATAAATTGTTGCAGTCAGAGCATCAAGTTCTTGAGGGGGAATTTAAAAATTTTAAAACGAAAACAGCGGAAGAAGCTAAGGGATACATGGCACAGGTGCAGCAACTTAAAGACGAAATTAAATCCGAAGAGGAGAAGAAAGTATCGATGGAAAGTTTGAAAAGTAAATATATGGCATTAGAAAAGGAGAAAAGTGAATTAGAAAATAAATATAACGATCTCCTAAAAGCTAACGGAGACACGGGAAGTGCTATGGATCATTTGAGGAAAGAAGTTATTCAATTGAAAAGAGAGGTCGAATATTACAAGGTAAAATAAAAAATTAATTACTTTTAGATAGAAAGTTTAAACTAGAGATTTTTAAACTACCAGATTTAATGTAAAAGTTAGATATATAATATATATATTGAACATTGAATTGTTCGCATGATTAGGTAGAATTTCGCAAGATTATACGCAATTTACATAGAATATAGAATGTTTTCTATATTATCGACACTACTTGACTTCATAAACGCTTACGCCATCACGTTTAAGCCCGTAAACTTCTAGGTTTCATTTAGATTGTATTAACATGATTCGGAGTGGGTACAGCACATTAATAAATTTAATATAGAAGTTAGATATAAAATATATACATGGAACATTGATATCTTCGCATGGTTAGGTAGAATTTAGCAAGATTATACGCAATTTACATAGAATATAGAATGTTTTCTACATTATCGACACTACTTGACTTCATAAACTCTTACAGCATCGCGTTTAAGCCTGCACATCTCAATAATAAACAATTGATTGTAGAAAATTCATCGAGATGCCGTAAGTCCCGGAGCGCCACCTAAGGACGAAAAGATTACTGTCGAGAAGAAGACTGAGCCGGTATCCGCCGATCACCAGGAGCAGCGGGAACAGTTGCCCCAGCCGTCACCATCGAACCAACTGCAGGTAAGTCGCCTGACAAGTGATTTAAACGTCGCGCCTCTCTTGGAAGCACCGGAATCAAGGAAAAAAGAACGAGCGGAAGACGCGGTCGACGATGTGGCGTTTGTATCTAGGAACGGGCAAATTGTTCCCGCGGACCCGAACAACGTAGACGCAGCGCCATCCGACGATATGCCCCCGGTGTTAAAAATGTTAAACAACAGACTTGACGCGGACGCATTGAAACAAGGCTCGACGGAGACGAACTTTAATGGACCCAAAATGATACCGAACGTTCTGTCCAGGGATATAGCGGACGATAAGCCGCTGATCCATGATAATGAGGATGGAGTTTTGTTAATTCCACCGAACGCAAAGTCCAAACGTTAGATCTGATGATCATTATATATAACAAGTTTTGATGTGCAATCAATAATTTAACTTTTTGCCATTATAATAAATTATTGCTACTACTATGGTTAATGGTTGACCATTAACCATGAAGTATCAAGGAATTTATAAACAAAACCCTGAGGGAACAAAGGAATAGTATATTACTACATGGGGAAAAAAGTGGTTTTAAGTTGGTATCCCAAGCCAAAGGCTAAGGGTTACCAACCTAAAACCACTTTTGTTCGAATTGAGTACGATATTTTATTCACCGCGAAAGTGAAATATGTTGGCAGCCCACAGGGCTACCAATACATTTTATTTTTAAGGTGAGTAAAGGAAGTTCTTAACGTTATACCAACGTTGACGGAGAGTTGGAAAAATGATGAATCAATGTTAAATATACAGTTAAACGTCCTGTTAACTAACACTGATTCAGTATTGAAATGAACATTGGGTGAATGATGAATTAACTTACATTCGACGTTAAAACAACGTTATTTGACTGAACATTTGACAATTAATTAAACATTTGCTCAACGTTTCGACAACTCTTTGCCAGCGTTGATGCTAAATTAAATTTAGGTCAACGAACCTTAAAGCAAGTGCACTAGAAAAAGAAATGAATAGATTAGGATTAAATCTAGCTAAAAATATTTGATTCTCTTTGATGAGGATAGCTCGTACTTAAAATAAGAAAAGAAAGGTAATATATTATCATAAATACTATATTAAATTAAAACAAAATCTGCTTACATTTAGTTTTATTTAACGTATTAATGAAAATTATTTTTATTGGAATTTTATTTAAATCCATTAAATAGGAACTTTTTAAATTCAGCTAAATGTTTAATTTAAATAAAACATACTAATACTAATTTGTGCATTTAGTATATAATAAATAGTTTTAATACAATATTAATTTAAAATTATGAATGTAATGTTTTTTAATGTTTGGATCAAATGAGGTTTCTTAATCTGTCGGTAATTCCCTACAAATATTTT